>OVAU01000440.1:0-20770 GCA_900406315.1 Biscutella laevigata subsp. laevigata
AACTTCCTGTAGTCTATGCACACTCTGTGCCCTGTTATGGTTCTCGTGGGAATCAGCTCATCATCGTAATTCTTAATTACAGTGATTCCACCTTTCCTAGGAGCAACGTGCACGGGAGATATCTAGTTGCTATCTGAAATTGGGTAAATTATGCTTGCGTCCAGCAACTTAAGGATCTCCTTCTTTACTACTTCCTTCAAGTTTGGGTTCAAACGTCTCTGATGTTCCACAGAAGACATGTTCTCTTCCTCTAGGTGAATCCTATGCATGCATAAGGCAGGGGAAATCCCTTTTATGTCATATAGAGAGTATCCAATAACACGCCTATATTTCCTCAGCTCTTTAATAAGGCATTCAACTTCATCGTCTTTCAACGCATCATTAATGATAACGGGATAAGTCGAGTTGGGATCGAGGAATTCATAACTGAAGCCTTTAGGAAGTTGTTTAAGTTCAAGCTTAGGGGCTTTTAATTCGCTCCAGTCATCCTCAATGGTTGACGTTCCTGAGATAGGTTCATCTTCTTCGTTTATCGCCTTAACGTCCAATACTTGGGGAAGAGTTAGTTCTTGAAATTCAGAGTTGCCACTCAGAGACTTATGAGAATCAAACTGCTTATACAATTCTTCCGCTTTCATTTCAAACAGCCCATCATTGCAACGCCCTCCTGTGAGAGTATCTCTCGAGGGGTCTTCCCTTGTTAACTCCTCTAGGTGTTCATCAGCTAGCTCATCCAATACATCAATGCTGAAGATCTGGTGGTTAAAATCTGGTTTCTTCATAATATCTCTCATGTCGTATTGCTGCACCTGATCTTTACCCAGTTGGAGATCTATCTTTCCTTTCTTCACATCAATGATAGCTCCAGCAGTTGCAAGGAAATGTCTCACAAGGATAAGTGGATCTCTCGGTTCTTCCTGCATCTCAAGGACAACAAAGTCTGTAGGAATCTCTATGTTCCCTTAACGTACTGACATATCTTCCAGAGTTCCTACAGGAATCTTTATTGATCTGTCCACGAGAACTAAAGAGATCTTACAGGGCTTAAAAACACGAAAACCAAGTTTCTTGGCGATGGATAGAGGCATGACGCTTACGCTAGCTCCAAGATCGCACAAACACTTCTGTAATGTCAAATGTCCCAATTAACAGGGTATCGTGAAGCTCCCTGGATCTTCCAACTTATCTGGGGTGGATGAGGTTTGAATGATTGCGCTGCACTCCTTAGTGAGGACTACCATGCCTTCCATATCCTTAAGTTTGTTCTTAATAACATCCTTCAGGAAATTGCGATACTGAGGAACTAGCATGAATGCATCTATAATAGGCATGGCTACTTGAACTTCTTTCATTTACTCTTCAAATTGAGCTTGGTACTTCTGCATCAGTTTAGCTTTATGACATCCTGGAAATGGAAGCTTTGGTTCATAAGGCGGTGGTGTAAAACGAGGAATGATAGGAGTGGTTTGTTTACTATTGTCTGGCACGTGAACTATATCTTGTTCAGTTTGTTCTCCTTCGGCAGCGTCTTCGATTATTGTTTCCAAAACAATTTTATCCTGCTTCGGGATTGTCTCCCCCTACTTAGTTTCACATTGTCCACAATGGGAGTCCGTGGAGGAAGTTTCTTCCCAGAGTGAAGCGCTATAGCCAAAACAAAGTCAAGTGTGGGGTTCTCGACGGCGTATAATGAACTGCTCGACGGTGTCGAAGATGGCGCAGTGAGGCTGTCTACTCGGAGATCCAATGACTGCATATGCGAAGCTATTTGTTCGAACTTGCGGTTCAGATCGTCGTAAGACTCATCAACCTTGCGCGTGAGATCCCGTCTGAGGGTTCCTATGTCAGTGAAGTTCTGCGACTGAACGACAAACATTTCGTGAAGAAGCACAAGGTTCTGATCAATCGGCGAGCTCTCGATACATTCTACAGGGTACTGAGGGATAACTAGTGCATAAGTCGGATGTTGAAAAGTATCCCATTGTTGATGATGATCAAGGGGGCCAATAAAATGGACTTCCGTCTGGTGCATCGCAATAGGTGGGCAAACGTGACGAGTATCGATGTGGTGAACGGGAGACGGAGACAGACTAAGTAATCTGTCGATTTTAGCATTAAGCGCGTCAATCGTCTTTTGGTAGTGGTTTTCAGGACCATGATAGCTATCACCGAACGGATGATCGTAAACAGAGTTGTATTGACTCTCGCTTAAAGTCAAGTTATCTATCAAGGTCAGACCATTAGACACTATCTGCTTCAGGAAACTACCATAACTTGTAGTGTCGAGGAAAGTACGACAACGAGGATGAAGACCGCAGTAAAATGTACTTAGAAGACGAGCATCGCCTAAGGATTCAGTTGAAAGCCGGACAAAACCGGCAATCGCCTGTCGAAGGCTTGCAGTCTTAGCGGGGGAAAAGAACTTAAATAAGAAAGCACTCTTGCAGTCCTCCCATGAAGTGATGGAGTCTCTGGACAACATTATCTATCAGTTATGTGCGCGATCTCCAAGAGAGAACGGAAAAAGGCGCAACTTAAAAGCATATTCGTTGACGCCATCCAGTTGGATGGTGTTGCATAACATATCAAATTTATCAAGATGGTCCAAAGGGTTTTCCCTTTGAAGACCATGAAACTTATGTTCCTCAATCATAACAATGAACTCAGACCTAATATGGAAATAGGTTGATTCAACAGGCGGGGCAGAAAGCATCGCCCATATTGTCTAGCTCGTTCGCCATAGTGATGAAAAGTAGGTCTTCTAGCTCTCAGAGTCCGATATAAAAGGGTACCTAAAACCGGGAAACAGAGAGTAGAAAAATCAGTAAGATTTAGTAAAAAGAAACTTAGTGCCAGCTAAACACAAAGAACTAACTGCTAGTGAAAAACCTCGAGTTGGCAACAGCGCCAATTTGATAAAAAGATATTTACCCCAGATATCCCTATGAGTTAGAGAATCAGAGTAAATATTGTATCTTCTATGCTGTTCAAATGAAGGGGGGTATACAATGTCGAACATAATCGGGAGATTACTAGATCAATCAGTCCTATGAAGAATTCAGCCAATCTGAGCAAATCAGGATTCAAAGCTGTCACTCAACTATCCTAAGTCAAAAGCATAAACTCAATAGCATAAAACAAGTAAATAAGCAGGTCAATTGCAGTAAACAGTAAGTGAGCATAAACAGAACGAAACTTAGAACAAGAAGGGTAATCCTAAGCAAATGGACATAAAAGGTTGATTTAGGTGATTAAGTGCAAGAACAAGGTACTCAGTATTATCATAAAAATGCAAGACTTAAGTCTGGGAATCCCAAATATAAACCAGTCCACTCTCGTGGCAAAGACTCCTATTCTAAACAAGATCCATACAATCTCTTGGCTAAATCATGAATAGAAAGCATTAAGAACAATTCTTTTCAACTTCTAAACAATCCTAAAACATTCTCATGAATATAACTTATTTAGCATGTTCATGCTTAGATCTAGCAACCTATTATCACTCTCATGACTAATAAGATGCAATAAAATCTAAAACAAAGTGATCAATTCCATTTTAGCATTAAGAACACAAGGACATGAAGAACATGGAAGAATTAAAACCTAAACACCAATATATATTCCCTAACCACTCAATCTCCTCAATTCATTTACTTAAAAAGGAGATCTACTCACAAATCATCTCTAAAACAAAAAATTCCATAAGGGATTCATGCTTTAGCATGATCAAAACTTAAAAACAAAAGCTTAAAAGTAATGAGATGAAGAAGATGAGAAAAGAAACTTTAAACTTTCATTCAAATCAAACTTAGATGAAACTTAGCATTGTTTCTCTTGATCTTTCACAAAAGTGGCAAAAGAAGCAAAAGAAAAAAAAAACTTAAGAGAAATTAGATTTAGAAGGCTTAAATAGTGGTTCTAAATGAAGTAAAATCGATTGGTCAACTCTGAAATCTCGTCTTTGACTTTTGGAAGTGAGCTGGATCGGCCAACTCTACTTGATCCTGCCCATCGATCCAGAAAAATGTGAACTTTGGTGATCTGGATCGACCAAGTCTGGTCGATCCTGGCCATCGATCCAAGGTTGGATCTTTATCCTCTGACTGGATCGGCCAAGTCTGCTTGATCATATTGGTCGATCCTGGTCAATCTTTGCTGCGTTAACTTTTCTGCATCTTGCTCCTTTTACGTCCTTTTCGACCCGGAATGATCCCGTTTCTCATATAAGTCCTCTCCGATCACCTAAAATGCAATATACGCACAAATGCAATCCTAAAAGACTTTAAATGCAAATTAAACTATACTAAATGAGCATGAAAGACGATCAAAATTCTTATAAAAACCATGTCTATCAATATTGTACGTCTACGTCCTTGCTTTTCTCGAGTTCTTGGATGTGTGAGTAGAACCTCGCTGGAATGTGCTTTGTCTGATCACTCTTGATATAACCTCTCTTGAGTTGGGCGATCCCACAAGCGGCATTATCTCCCATTTATGTTGTTGGCTCCTTATTGATACCAAGACCACTTGCTTCTTGGATGTGATGAGTCAATGACCTTTGTCAAACACATTCTCTACATGACTCATGATGTACAAATGTTTTGGTTTGAGACCGAGCTTTGTGTGAACCTGATAAATATCCTGCATCTGCAAAATCAACTTTACAAAAAACAGAGTTTTTGCAATAAAAATCTTAAATCAACTGTACCTTGTTCACGAGTTGTATCTTGCAAGTAGGTTAATAACACAAATTATATTCGATCTAGTACAATTTGCAAGATACATTAATGCACCAATTTCTCTCATATAGGATATTTTATGATCTAAGAGTTCTTTAATATTCTCACAAGGCTGAAATGGATCCTTAATAATATCGAGTGATCCACTAATCATTTGGGTACTCAAACAAGTTTGCATTATCCATATTAAAACTAGAAAACACTCTTTTAGTGTAATTTGATTGATGCACAAATATTTCATCTTTAAGATACTTCATTTGGATTTTGAGACACTTTTGTCTTTCCAAGATCTTTCATTTCAAACTTTTCTTTCATATGAGCTCTGGCATCATCAATCTCTTTGTGAGTCCCGCTTATATTCAAGTCATCGACATAAACAACAATGATCACAAATCCCTTTAAGGATTTCTTAATAAAAACGCAAGGGTAAATCATATTGTTATATATCTATTTTTCACCAAAAATTCACTTAAATAATTATATCACATGCGACCAAATTTTCTTACTCTGTAAAGTGATCGCTCTAATTTGACTGAATATATTTCCATAGATCCTCTTATAATAATGGATTTCTGTGGGATCTTAAATCCTTATGGAATTTCATATAAGTATCATTATCAAGTGATCCATACAAATATGCAGTCTCGACATCCATAAGATACATTTCTATATTCCTATACCGACAATCTCAATTCATTTATCTAAATGTGACTGCATTCATTACCAGAGAATATGTTTCTTCAAATTTTATTTCCGGTATTTGAGAAAAACCTTGAGCAATTAATCAGGCTTTATATCTAGACTTATGGTCCATAGTTTCCTTAAAATAATATCTCTTTCCGAAGTCATTTATATCAACAATTTTGTTGAATATAATATGATTTAACATAACTTTTTAAAATGATGTTTAAAAACAATCACAACTTTTTAAGTTTCCCGGGAACATAATTTTGATATCATCTAATCCATCATGGATTTATTCTTTATGGATTGTTGAATCCATGAGATGTTATTTGGCCAAAAAAGACCTGAGTGTCTCTTAATCATATTTGGCCAAAATTCACCTTTCTTACACTCATTCACAAAGGTAATTTCATAATAATCCTCATTTACATAGCGCGTTATATTATTTATCTTGTAGACATTTATTCTTTGGTTCCTCACTTTTCACAATGACATGATTAATCGAGATCTTGTTTGTTATCTTAACCATATACTTTATTTTACTATTAACCCATGTCAACAACCTCTTTGGGGGATTGATCCTTTTTCCAATAATTTATATTGCTCCTTTTTTCTTTCTTTTCTGAGGATTTTTATTCTTGTAACCAAAGTAGTCTCTCACGTAGACTTTTACATTATCAATGTTATCTTTTAATCGGAGAATTTTCAGCAGGAGTAAGAGATTTTTCTCTTAAAGATCATTCATATGTCTGGCAGTCGAGTGACGACATTTTGTATATGAATTATCTTTTGAACTCTGAGTGACGCTTCTCAAGGAAGGAATATTCCATTCGACTCCTAGTCTATCTAGACTTATCCAGCTCGGTCCAACCAGACCATCTGATTCGACCAATCGGTCCGATCCGACCATATTATCTTTTCCGACCACTCGGTCTCTGATATGTTGTGATTTTAATGGTTTTGTTGCATTTTGTTGCATTTTGCATTAGATTAGGATGCATTTAGAGTCATTTAGGTTGCATTTGCATATCGTTTGTGATTTCAGGTGCACATATTAAACTATACAAGAAATGGATCAAAAGGGAACGAAAAAGGAGCAAAAACGGCTAAATGCCAGATTCAGAGTCATCATACCGGTCATATCAAACTGGTGCCATACACTGGTGCACGCCAAGGAAACTTGCGGAAAAATCATACCGGCCACCTGCACGCCACACCGGTGTGCTGACCAATGACAACTTCATCAATCACACAGACGAACAATACCGGTCACCCATACCGGTGGGTCTGACCGATATCCCTTCTCCGCTTTTAGCCAAACTGAACTAAACCAGGCTTAATGGGCATTTTTATTTTGTAATCTTTGGCTAACTATATAAAGAAAGCCAAAGTAAACTAAAACCCTAGTTTTAGTTTTTAGTTCTTTAGTCTTTTCTAGTTTTGCTTTGAGTAGTCAGTTTTTAGTTTAATTCTCTGGAGTTGTAGATCTAGATCTTCTTTTTCCTCATAACACTTCTGAGTTTATCTCATATTGCATTTGTTTTTCTTCTATCTTTGCCTTTGATTATTTACTGCTTTGATTTTATTTGTTTCTTTCAGTCCTCATTGAGTCATGTCTATCTCACAAAGTGTTCTAGGCATGATTAGTGAGTAGTCTATAGCTATGAATTAGAGTTAGAAAATGGTAGAATTGAATTGCTAGAATGATTTAGGGCTGAAATCTAATTATCTTCATCTTATTCATGAACCCAATGCTAGATTAGGAGTTGCAAACCAAATCTAGATCTTAGGAAATCTGTCGCTCGGAATGTGTTCGGCATAATGCCTGAATAAATGAATAAAGTTGTTAGTCTAGGTTTTTCAAGGGATTGTTTAAGTATGATTGATTGTCATATGTAATTGTGTTCATTGCTTCCCCATTATATCTTCTTTCAAGGAATTGTTTAGAAGCATGAATAGGAAAGAGCTTCTATCACGAGAGTGAATTAATTTATATAGGAAATTCCTAGACATAAGATGAGCTTAATTGTGTAAATTAAATCATCTATTAGCATGAAAATAAACTGCTCAATTCATTTGTATGGTCTATATGCTTGCTTTATTTATTGAATTTATATTTACTTCAATTATGTTGACCTTTCGATTTACTTTTATTTTAATTGCAATTACGTTTAACATTCTAGATAGGATTGTTGGTGACAAACAACCCATATCGATCCCAACGTAGACTAAGCCAAACCATCATAAAACTAGTACGTTATCACCCTCAAGTTGGTTCGACATACACCCACTTACCATTATATCTACATTGATTTATCAAGTTTTATTAGTCTATAGCAAAACTTTGGTTTATCTGTCTGATCCAATCAATCGGCCAAACTCAATCAATTTGATCCAACCAGTATGATCTGACCATGTTATTAATCTGATCTCCTCTATACACTCCTGACTGTTTTGTTTGATCTTTGGGTTTAGAAGTCTACCCAATACTACCTAAGTTCTAAGAATCCAAATTTGACTGATTTGATTAGTCTATCCAATACTCGACCAAAATAAAACTTTTTTAATCCAAAGTATGATTCTCACAAACATTTAGATTTATCAATCCACTTGATAACCCAAGACTTCTTGATACAGTCGGATCTACGAAGCGTGGGTGTTAAAATAATACCATTAGAAAAAAACTCAACATGAATACACTATTGATTTCTAATCTCTTGTTTATTAACTTATGTAAAACTCTTAAAACTTAAAACTCAACTCTCATGGTTTGTCATACTTTGACAAACCTTTATTTATAGTCTAAGCATACCTTAAACCAAATAGAAAAACAAATACACTTTCCATATTTCAATAACACAAGTATCTATAGATTAATTAATATATGTTTAGATAATTCCTAAACATATATTCTCATAGATTTATCTAACTAACTCAAGATACTATTTTACCTTCTTAATGCAATCTTGATCACATCTCTTTGAACTTAACTCTCCCTAGTGCGTTGGTTAAGATATCTGCCTTCTGCTCAGTTCCGGGAACATGTTCCACTTCAACTTGTTCATTCTCTACACATTCTCGTATAAAGTGATACTTAGTGTTGGTGTGCTTACTTCTTCCATGAAATATCGGATTCTTAGAGAGAGCTATTGCCGATTTGTTATCAACTCGTATGATAACTTTCCTAACCAATCCACCCATGGCTTTGACAAGGAAATCTTGAAGCCACACATCTTGTTTTGCTGCCTCTGTTGCTGCCATATACTCGGCTTCGCATGATGAAAACGCAACTGTTTCCTGCTTATGTGAACACCATGTAATAGGATAGTCATTAAGATAAAATATGTGACCGGTGGTACTTTTCCCATCATCCATGTCAACATTGTGACTGACTGCTGTCACTATACCCAACCAAATCACTCTTCCTCCTTGCTCGTCCGTACGTTAAACCAAGAGTGAGTGTTCCTCGTAGGTACCTCAGAACTTGCTTCAATGCTTTTTCATGTGATTCCTTTGGTTCTTGCATATACCTACTCAAAACTCCAACACTAAAAGATAAATCTGGTCGCGTATGAATCAGATATCTGAGACAACCAATGTTCCTCCTATAGCTTGTTGCGTATATACTTGGTTCTTCAGGGTATTTTGAGAGCTTAAGATTTGAGACCATCGGAGATTGAGTAGGATTGCAGTCCATCATTCCAGCTTCTTCCAGAATTTTAGTCGCATATCTTTCTTGCTTTAATTTAATACCTTCTTCATGTTTATGCACCTCTATGCCAAGATAGTACGTAAGCTACCCGAGATCACTCATCTCGAATTTTGAAGACATTCCTTTCTTAAACTCGCTTATCATCTTCAGACAAGAACCCGTCACCAGAAGATCATCCATATACACAACCACTACTAGATGTTGTTCGTTCTCTTGCTTATGGTAAAGAGATGGTTCCTTTGAACACCTGCTGAACTTAAGTTCCTTTAAGTTCGAGTTCAATTTATCATTTCATGCTCTTGGTGCTTGTTTTAGACCATATAAAGCCTTGTTGAGCTTGTAAACCTTGTCTTCTTCCCCCCTTACAACGAAACCTTCTGGCTGAGTAACATAAACTTCTTCTTTTAGTATTCCATGCAAGAAAGCAGTTTTCACGTCCAAGTGATGGATTTCCCATCCATTCGAAGCTGCTAAGGCAATAATGAATCTCACCGTTTCGATTTGTGCTACTGATGCAAATACTTCGTCATAATCTATCTCAAATACATGAACATATCCCTTTGCTACTAGTCTTGCCTTGTGCTTATTTATGCTGCCATTTGAATGTCTCTTTAACTTAAATATCCACTTTACTCATATTGCCTTTGCGCCTTGTGGCAATCGGACGAGATTCCATGTATTGTTCTTGATGTTCGAGTCCAACTCATCTTCACATGTTGCAATCCAGTCCTTAGACTCCTTGGCTTCACCAAAGTTCCATGGCTCATCGTTCACCGACAGCAGCAGCCTCACGCCTTCAACTTCGGTGATCATGACATAATCCTCCAAGTACTTGGGCTTCACGCTAAGACTGGACGACCTTCTCAGTTCGAACGGTTGATCATGTTCTTCCTCACACATCGATTCATCAATATCTTCCATCGAATCATCAACTTCATTCTCAACTTGGTCTTGATCTTCATTATCGCGGTAAGATGATCTTCATTAGCATCGCTGACTTGATCTTTTTCTAGTCCATGGCTTCCAAATTCTCCAAGATCTATTTGGAATGTCTCACGGTTTGCTTATGTGCCTTTCCACCTCCAACTTTTCCCTTCGTCAAAGACAACGTCACGACTTACTACTATCTTATGAGTCGATGAGTCAAGGAGTCGGTAACTTTTAGATGAACTAGCATTCTTGACCTACCATCAAGCTTCTCCAAGTGTGAGGACTCTACTCTTGCATAGCCAATATACCCGAAAACTCGTATATGACTGACATTAGGTCTCTTCTCCTTAAGTGCTTTGTATGGTGTCTTCTTGTCTAAAGCTCGAGTCGATACTCTATTGATGAGATATGTCGCTTGTCTGATCGCTTCTCCCCACAAGTAGCTAGGTAAATTCATGTGTTTCAGCATACTTCTTGTCATCTCCATCAGCGTTCTATTCTGTTTCTCTACTACTCCGTTCTATTGCGGAGAATATGGCGCAGTTAGATGTCGTTGAATTCCCCACTTGTCAGAGAAAGTTTGAAAGTCATGCGACATAAACTCTTCTCCTCTGTCTGTTCTCAACGTATTGATTTTTGCTCCCAATTCTTGCTCTACTCGTGTCTTGAAGATCACAAACTTATCGAATGCCTCACTCTTCTCTTTCAACAAGAATGTTCACATATACCTTGAGAAGTCATCTATCAGAACGAATATAAATCTTCTTTGGGAAGCAGTCGACGGTGTAATGGGCCCGCACAAGTCTCCGTGAATGAGCTCGAGTTTCCTTGTTGCTCAGAATGACGTTGATTGTGGGAATGGTCTTCTGACTTGCTTCCTAAGTAAACAAGACCCACAAGTTTCTTTGATAATCTCGATTTTGGGTATCCCAATTACAACCTCCTCCTTGATCATCATCTTCATAGTCTCTACGCTAAATGTGACATAATCTTGCGTGCCACCTGATCGAGTCATTGGTTGTCATTGTGTGTAAACACACTAGATTTTCAGCCTTTAACACCACTTTATACAGTCGATTTGCAGCCTTGTTTGCCTTCACCATCAACTTCCCACTTCGATCATAGACTTCAAGACACTCCCCTCTCATTCTTATTTCACATCCAGACTCGGTAGCTTGTGTCCTAAGCTAATAATATTGCTCTTTAGATCCGGGATAAAATAGACTTCGGTTAACGTCTTTTCTCGCCTTTCTTGTCAGCAAAGAGAACCGACCCTTTTCCCTTGATATCTACACGAGAGTCATCCCCAAACCTGACCTTCCCCGAGACAGACTCGTCAATATCAGTGAAATAGTTTCGATTCCCAGACATATGATTGCTCGCTCCATTGTCTAGGTACCACACATCATCTGCTACTTCTCCAAAACCTGTCGTTTTCACATTCTTCTAATTGAGATACACCACCTCATGTACCATCAGGCTGTCAGCTTCTTGAGTTTCTTCATTCTCTGAGTTCTCTTGAGCTTCTTGGAGTTTAAGTAGTCTATCTGGACAACTCGCTGCGTAATGTTCAAGCTTGTCACACCGATAACATACGACTTTAGACGTGTCTCGTTTACCGCGACCCCGTCCTCTGCCTCTTCCTCCTTGCCCTTTATCTCTATCAGTTTCTTGACTGCTTTGTCGAGACTACATGTTTGCATACATGAGTTTCTCTTGATTGATTTGTTGGCTCTCGTCATCTCGAATTCGTTCTTCGAACGTTTTTAGCCTCCCAACTATGTCTTCGAAACTAGTTATCTTCAGGTGCAGAACTTGTTCGAGTGCAGCAATAATGTTGATGTATATATTACGTGGTAGACTATTAAGGAATTTCTTCACAATCTTAGATTCTTCGATGGTTTCTCCTAACGCCACTGTGTTAGTTGATATATAGGGTCGAGATCTTGCCAGCAAAGTCATCGATCGACTTTGTATCCTTCATTCTCATCCGATCAAAATCAGCCATTAGGGTTTGAAGTCTTGCTTCTTTCACCCGATCTGCTCCAACATGTCTCGCTTTTATGGCATCCCACATGGCTTTTGCTATATCAAGATTCCAGACTTGTAAGATTAGTGATTCATGTATGGATTGAAATAACAGGGCTCTAGCTAGATCATCCTTATCGCCTTCTCCTGTTCCCGGATTAATGGTCTCCCATACCTTATGCAACTTCAACGTTGCCTTCATTCGCATAGCCCACACAGTGTAATTGGTGGTGTTGAGCATAGGACACTGTACCGATGTTGTACCACCATCACGTGGTTTTGCAGCGTTACGACTTCTCCCATGTTGAACCTTGTCGAGCAAGCTTCTCTACGTTGCTCGTGTTTCTTGACCTAAACTAGTCAAGCTCTCTATGTGACATGACCTCATCGCCTCGTCCACTTGATCTCCTCTCGACGTGTTGATTCAATAGATGCTCTAATACCAATTATTGATTTCAACACTTGTATAATAAACCTCTTGTTTATTAACTTAGGTAAAACTCTTAAAAACCTAAAACTCAACTCATGGTTTATCACAGTTTGACAAATCTTTATTTATAGTCTAAGCACACCTTAAACCGAATAGAAATAGGAAAACACATTTTCCAATTTCTATTACACAAGTATCTTAAATATCTTATAGATAAACTAATATATATTTAGATAACTCCTAAACATATATTTTCATAGATTTATCTAACTAACTTAAGATATTATCTTATCTTCTTAATGCAATCTTGACTTCAAATTTAAGTCAACATACACCACAAAAATTTGGGAGATTAACTATAAAGATTAAAAATATTAATAAAAACAAACTTAAAAACCCAAAATCAAAGATAACAAAAAAATAATGGATCAAGACCCAAAAGGACATGTAAGGATCCAAGAGCCTCCACATACCTTTGTTAAAAATTTGCGCATATCCAACATGAACTATGTTAGTGTACTCTGATAACTTACTCCACCCGAACTGAGGAGTCAGTACATCCATTAGAGCACATACTAGTCTTGCAAAATCGCATTTGAAAAGTAAATGGTTCACCGATTCCCCATCCATCCCACACAACATACATCTATTATCGATGGGAATTTTCTTATCTCTGATCCTCTCCGCCACCGGGATCGACCCATTTAAAACTTTCCACATAAATTTTTTAATCTTAGCCGTTGTTTCAATTGACCAGACCTGGTTCCTAAGTTCATTTAGCGAAGACAAGGCTACACTCTGTGCCAATATAACTGAATTCTTTTGTTGGTTCGCCATCCAATAACCAGACTTCACTGAGTAATCCCCTGATTTATTCCCTTTCCAGACCCAAAAATCATCACTATCAGTCACCGGATGGATTCACAGGATCAAATCCACATCATTTGGCACAAAAAGATGATTTAGCTTGTCGATGTCCCACCACTTGGAGCTGTCATCAACCAGATCAACTACGGTAAGAGTGAGGTCGATGAAGCCATTTTTCATCTCTGGAGCCCGCCAAGTTCCATCAAATAGCCAGTTATCAGCCCACACAAAGGTCGAGAGACCATTACCAATTCGTTTCTCCAGTCCCATGTTGAGAAGCTCGCGGCCATGAAGGAGACTTCTCCAGATATAAGAGGGACGGGTTCCCAACCTTGCCTGTAAACACCCTTCCATCTTGAAATATCTACTCTTTAAAACCCGCACAACCAAACTATCTGGGAATTGGATAAGGCGCCACATCTGTTTGGCAAGAAGGGCTTGGTTAAAGCAAAGGATATCACGGAAGCCTAGACCGCCATGAGATTTAGGCAAGCATAACTTCTCCTAACTCATCCAATGAGCTTTCTTCTTCCCTTCTTGGGCATTCCACCAAAAATCTGCCATTGCCGCATTGATCATCGTGCAAGTCTTCTTCGGTAACCTATAGACGGACATGGCGTACAACGGAGGAGCCATTGCAACTGCTTTTAGAAGAACTTGTTTCCCCCCTAGCGAGAGAGATCTAGAGAACCATCTCGAGAGCCGATTTGAGAGTCTGTCCGTGATATAACCAAGCATCTGCATCTTCGAACCGCTAAAACACTCTGACAAACCCAAATAAGTCCCTGCTCCTCCTTCCTTTGTTATACCTAGGGAAGTTTTTATAATGGATTTCACCTCTTCTTTCACCTTTCTTCCAAAGGTTATAACCAACTTATCTAGGTTAACTACCTGACCCGTAGCACTTTCGTACTCCTTTAATACCGACACAAGCATATCACATTGGTGAGACAGAGCTTTACAGACCAGCAGACTATCATCTGCAAACAATAAATGGGTAATCTCAGGCCCATTGGCGTCAAATCTTATCCCAGAAAGAAGACCATCTGCATCCCTTTTACTCAGAATATGTGAGAGGCCTTCTATGCATAAGATGAAGAGGAAAAGGGAGAGAGGGTCCCCTTGTCTAAGGCCTCTCTCCGGCTTGATTACCCAAAAGGTTGAGCATTGATCAACACCGAGTATGAAACCGATGAAACACAGAACATGACCCACTTGATCCATACCTCATGAAAACCCAGAGCCTTTAGAAATTCCTTCAGGTATGCCCACTCCACTCTATCATAGGCTTTGGACATGTTAGTCTTGACCGCTAGAAAATCCCTAGAAATTCTCGAATGGGTTATAAGCGCATCCACCACTTCGTGAGCAATGATAATGTTATCAGACACTAGCCGTTGAGCCACAAAAAGCCGATTGATTTGGTGAGACCATATCAGACATAAAGGGTTGAACTCTCTTAACCAGCATTTTGAAGATAATCTTGTAAAGAACCGTACAAAGGGTGATAGGTCTCAAGTCCTTCATTCTCTTTGGATCTGGCACTTTGGGGATGAGGCAAAGCCGAGTAAAGTTCCATTCATCTGGAAATATGCCTGATCGAAAGAATTCTTTCACTTCCAAAATCACTTGCTCCTTCACAATTGACCAATAATGTTTGAAAAAATACCCTGTGATCCCATCAGCCCCTAGAGCACTATCCGACTTAATCGACAAGACTGATTCATAATCTCCTCCTCTGATACCATCCTGATTAAAACCTCATTCATCGCTTCAGTCACTCTAGGTAAAACCCCTTTAAAAAAAATCGTTAAAATCATCAGGATTGGTGGACTTAAACAAATCAGAGAAATAAGAAGCCGCAACTGATCCCTTCGACACCTCTTCTCTATGGCCAATTCCATCATCATCTTCAATCATCTCAAGAAACCCTTTGTCCTTGCTGCCTTAACCGATTGGTGGAAGAATTTTGAGTTTAGATCGCCATCACGCAGCCACATATCCCTAATTTTTGTCTCTAGAACTTTTCTTCTTCTCTATGGAGAACCATAATGTCTTTCTTTAGTTCCAGGACCACTGATCGATCAGGTTTCGACGAGGATTCCTCACGTTCTAATTCTCCTTGCTTTCTAACAAGGTTGGAAGATGAGTTGAGGTTGTTTTCCTTTGACCATTTACTAAGAGATTGTCTACACGCTCTCAATCTGTACGAAACCAACCGTCGATGATAACTCCCTTCTCTGTTCCAGGCTAAGCTGACTGCCTTCTCCACCTCAGGTTTCCCCAGAAGTCGCTTGTCAAACCTGAATGACCCTTTATACTTCTCCTTAGAAGATACCAAGCTAACCAATACATGTCTGTGATCAGATCCCCTCTTCTCCATAAAGATTTGATTTGCCATGGAGAATTTGGATGTCCAAGCCTGGTTAGCAAAATATCTATCCAACTTACTTTGGATCCATTCACTTCCTCTTCTGCCTCCCCACGTGAAGCTGTTCCCATAACTTGCGAGTAGTTCCATCCCACAACATTGAATCATGTTCGAGAAATCCCTGAAAAAACTATTTTCCTTAGAACGTCAACCTATCTTTTCACCGTTATGAAGAAGGGCATTGAAATCCCCCATCATACACCACTCTTCCTTTCGGCCCACACTTATCCTTATCAATCTTTCCCATAAATTTGCCCTTTTATTTACCATAGGTTCACCGTAGATGAAGGAGATGTAGAACCAGGAGCCTCCCATATTAACTTTCACATCCATCTGATTCTTATCAGTACTCAAAACTTCCACTAGAACACTTTTTTTCCACATAAGAGCCAACCCTCCACTCTTCCCTCTCGGATCCACTGTACATATGCGATCATAACCCAACCAAACACTAATATCTCCCATAACATCTATACAATTCATAGTTTTCATCAAGAACAACATCTCAGGAAAGTGTTTCTGACGCACCTTCTTGAGACGAGGAACTACCAAATTCTGAGACCGTCTCAAGCCTTGGCAGTTCCAGCTAAATATACTCATTGTTGTTCAGGTAATACCTCCCTAGGGATTACCCTAACCATATACTTTATTTCTGGTGTAGAAAACCATATCCTCTGTGGTCTTTCTTTTCCTACTTGTTTCTTGTCTCCCACCTTCTTCCTTTCCATATCTCACATTGTCACTGCAGCCAACCCCCAAACCCTTTGTTTTTTAGCATTCTTTCCCTTTCTCTTCCTGGGTTTGAGGAGAACTCTGGTTGTTCCGGAAATTTCACCCAAACAGAGTTTGGGATCAAAACCCGTAGAACTACCGGCATATTCATCCACTTGGGTTTCTGATCTAGTCGTTAGGATGTCTTCCCTAGAACTTGCAGTGTTACCGAGAGGTACACTCGAGGCAGGTACCCCACCTTCAACACCTTTTCCTTTGCATATCTTAGATCCCGAGGGTCCTTGTTTATCAACGAATCTCTGCTCTTTATATCCAAAAACCATCCCTTTTCCAGCAAGAGTATCTGTAATTATCAGAGGTCCCTTCTCCAGTCTTAGAACCAATTTCACAAGAATCGGGTCCTTCTCGACCTCAGCAACATAAGCCTTCACTCTCTCTTCACGTATTATTCTCCCAGGCCCATTGGCCACCATTAGATACTGTCGCATCCCTTCCAAGACTTCCTCCGCTATTTTTGGTCTTCCCCTGAGGGGGTCACGACAAACTTGCTTCTCTTTAAGAACCCCATACAGTGGATCAGACTCTTTCAAAATGTTTTCCTCAATTGTCTTCCCTTTTTCCTTCGCTCCATTAGGATCCTTTGCCCTTCTCTCATTCTGCTTGAAAGGGCACACATTTTGTGCATGAGTGAGTCTCTGGCAGTTAAAACATCTCCTTTGGATCCTTTCGAAGTCGTATAACACCTTAACCGATTCCCCTTCAGGTGTCTCTATCACCTTCATCCTTCTGAGAAGCCTTGTTACATCAAACCTTATTTTCACCCTGACAAATTCATCTTGAATCAATTTGTTAGGATCAAAGATAACTGTATCAGCCTTTCCAACAAACTCAGCTAGCCATGTTATTGATCGGTCCGTGTAGAAGTTCATTGGTATGTTTCTGATTTGTATCCACACATCGATATAGTTGAGGTAGTCTTCCAGTGGATTCTCTACCCACCGTTCCATCACCACGACCCACTTGTTGTAGTTTTGAACTCCTTTCTCAAGCACTTCCTTCAAATCAACTTCAGTCTGAAACATGAACTGAAACCTATCCTTCGACAGGGCAATACCTCTAATTCTATTTTCCTTCTGCCATTTCTGAGGTAGCCCTCTAATCACATCTGATACTTTCTGAAAATCCGGATTTAAGATTTCACCAACAATACTTAGCTTATTGTTCCCCGCGGGGAAGAATTCCGGTAAATTAGGCATGACGTAGGGTTCGTCATCCTCATCCATACGCATCTCCTGAAGAGCTCTGTCAATCGAGTTCGAGGTCATCACTGAGTTTATGAGCCCCACTCAAAAACCTCAACCGCTCCTCTATCCCAAAACTCCACCGCACCCCAAAAACAACCGAGCACAACCACCAGAAGCAAACAACAACCCAAAGGAAAAGTCAAGATCTTCGAAAAACCCACAGAGAGACCAACGAAAACCACAATCGCAAACTCAATCTCCGACAGCAAAACCCTAGGATGCTTGTCTCGAAGAATCTCAGCCACATGAGTAAATTATCTTGCACAGCTCTTTTCAAGACTTAAGTTAATAAAAAACAAAATCACGAAATTCAGTTGGTGTCTAAATATTGGTTTACCAACTTTCACCACATCACAAAATTGATTCGGTGCCTAAATAATGTTAACTAAGATTGTACCTGCATTATATGTGAGGTGGTGTATTTTTAAATTATAATATTGTGATACTTAGTTTTATATAAAAATATGTAATATCAAATTAATACTAATATTTTTCTGTAAATTTATATAATTTTGTATATTTAATTTTATAATGTTTTGTTTAGTATAAAATAATAATATTATATATATATATATATATATATATATATATTGAATTTTGGTTTAAATTTACCCATTACTTACCCATATATTACTTTTTAATTTATATATACTTCAATTTTATTATAATTATTTTAGGAAAATTTCGAAATATATTTGAATTTATATAATTTTTTGATTTATCTAGAGAAATTTTTATATAAAAGATTTGTATTTATGTCTATTTAAATGTTATTAGATTTATTTTGAGAAAATCTCCAATTCTCAATTTAAAATTTATATATATATATAATTTTTTTTTCAATTTTTAGCATGAAGAATTTTTATTTTGTTCTTTAAATTGATTTTTCTATTGACATATAATATAATTTCTAATGATTTTAGGTTTATATTCATAAAATTTATTCTAAAATAATATTATAAAGATGTAAAATATATAAGAAGATAAAGTTACTGATAACATAATTAACTATATTTAAAACATTGTAATAATACTATTTATTGGACCAAAAATCTAAATTGGATATTATGAAGTTTAAAAAGAGAGGTGAATTATGAACCATATATATTTTATACCTGTTTGAATAAATCTAATTTAATCTAATAGAATATATCAAAAATTTCATGTTTAAATTATTTGAAGTAATTGTTTTTAAAGAACGAAAAGTATATATTTAATTAATATAATCTAAATTAAATATTTAAATATTTTTCTTTAGATCTAAATATTTAAACTATTATGACATAATTAAAATTATTTACCATTAATGAAAATTACATATGTTTCCGTTTTATCCTTACTAAATATTTTTATTTTGTTTTTTGAATTAGTTTTCTAAAGGTATATTATGTAATATTATAATAATTTCAAGGTTACATTCTTAAAAGTGACTCTGAAATAATACTATATAAATATAATTCATTTGGTATTAGCATATAAGATAAGATTTAGGACATAAGAATGTTGATCATTGTTATTGTATTTTTTTGTCAATCAATTATCTACTATATAAAAGGAGAAAGGGATGTTCTCTTACATTGAAATGTGACATTCTATTTTCTATAAAATTATAATTATATAATTGATAGTGTAACATTCAACATAAAATTAATGTGGCAGATTGGTTAATGTAAGTCGTCATGAGTTCGATTCTCTCTTCTCTCATTCTTGTAATGTTTATACTCTTTTTTTTTTAAATCCATGGTTGAGTGTTATAATAATATATGTGTATCATTTGAAAAATCACAATAAGATTTTTAATTTTGATAATTGTCAAACTAACATTTAATGTTGAAAATCATAAAATATTAATTTTGATAATCAAAAAATTAAAATATATTTTTACACGCCAAACGTGAAATAATAATTTTGAAACAATCTAATTAAAATATTGGTTATCACAAACGAAGAAAAAAACTAAAATTATAATAAAAAATAACTTCAAACCACATAAAGAGATGTAAATTTATAATATAGAAAAAATTAGAACATTTTGTCAGATATGGCGGTATTTTACAACTTATTGTCTGAAATAGCGGTAACAGTAGTTTTAGCGCTTTCTTTGTGCGAGAATACGATCTTGCCCTTCAGTTACAAATACATTGAGTTCTAACTCGTTTCTCTAACTAATAATTTTCCTGTTAACCAGTTGTTTCATCGATAAAAGAGCTCATCGGTTCTAATCTTTTTCTATTACCTCACTTCTGGTTTCATCGATAAAAGAGCTCATCGCTTCTCTTTCTTTACCCGGCGATTCATCTTCGATTTTGCGGTATGTAATCACTCAGTTTGTTTCGATTTGTTGTAGATCTCTATAAACCCATGTTCATTAACAGTTTGCTTTTTTTTCTTTTTTTAACAAGTCATCTTTCTCCCGCTTACAACGAATTCGATTCCTCGAATTAATTCTCCAGATCTACAATTTCTAGGTAAATTTCTAGAGTTCTTCATCTAGTTGTTTTTGGAGTTTTTCTTATGATAACATCTCGTCTTCAATTTCCTTAACTATAACAACGTTTTGTATATTTTCTCTCTCTGGGTTTTTCGTTTGATGTTTTTTTTAGTTCTTCGTTGCAAATGTTGTGCTTCTCAAGTTTTCTTTCAACCTACTTGCTCGGTAGCGTTCTTGCGTTTGTTGGTGTTTTCTTTATTTCTGCGGTTGTGAATGTGTGGTAGCGGTTTTCACCGTGGGGAAAACCTGCTTCTTATTGTATATTTCTACGTGGTCGGGGCGAAACCTAATTTTTATTGTATATAGTTCATGTATACTCGACGAAACAAGATTATTTGTTTTTTTTTATTTTTTTTTTCTCCTTCCGAATTTGTGGTACCAAATTCGTGGCTACGTCCTTATATGTGATAGCGGTATTGTTG
>OVAU01000441.1:0-20768 GCA_900406315.1 Biscutella laevigata subsp. laevigata
GATTAAAAACATAAAAGTGTTCTATGGTGGAAATCACCCAACAAAAATTGTATATAGGCTTCTCATTCCTTCGACTCAGTGGTAATTACAAAAATATGAACATACTAATAGTCACAGAGAATATAGTAAATTCCTCCACAATAAACCTTGCAAAATCCTGGAATTATTCAACTGAATAAGAAGTACTTCTTAAAAGATCTTTCACATCAGTCAATTCTTTCACTACGTCTCTCATTGACGGTCTGTTCTCTGGCCTTTTATCCGTACATCTAAGTGCTAAGTCTGTAACATGGATTGCTTGTTCCCTTAGCTTCGAATCCAGAAGTTCATGCACAAGCCTTGGATCAACGATTGGAGCACCAGTATCATCGTCTTCCACATTGCTGCTCAATACAGATCTGACCCAGGTCACGATATCAATATCTTCCGGTAAAGATCTGTCCACTGCTCTCTTTCCAGTTACCAGTTCAAGCAACACAACTCCATAACTGTAGACATCTGATTCCTTGCTCCTCACCGTCTTGTAAGCATTTTCTGTTTAATAGCAAAAATTCAGAGCATAAGTAAGCTGAAGGTAAACAAAATTATCATAATGATATGTTGAGAAGTGTACCTGGTGCGATGTAACCAGTGGTGCCAGTAATGGTGGCTGTTGAAACTGTTGAATCATTTAGAATCCGAGCCAATCCGAAATCTCCAATGTGAGGCTCCATATCTGAGTCCATGAGTATGTTCTCTGGTTTGATGTCTCTGTGAATGATCGGTGGAAAACAATCATGGTGTAGATACGCCAGCCCGTGTGCAATCCCGAGAGCTATGTTGAATCGTGTTAACCAATCAAGAACGTTTTCTCCTGTACTACCTCTGTGCAGAACGTCGTACAAGCTTCCATTAGGCATGTACTGGTAAAGCATCAAGCCATCCTCTTTCCTCATCCAAAATCTTTCTAACCGAATGAGATTCCTGTGTCTGACTAGTCCGATTGTTTCGATCTCCCTCCTCATGTTTTGGTTTGCGCGTGAGTGTTCCGCAAATATGAGTTTTTTCACTGCGTATTCTTCGCCTAACCCTAAAGAGGCTCTGTAAACAACTCCATGAGCTCCTCTTCCCATGATGTACTTGTCATCTAGATTTTCAGTGGCAGCAAGAACTTTGCTCAGCAACAAGGACATGCCTTCTTCCTCTATGAAATTCTGAGCATCTTCTGTATTGAATCCTCTTTTGCAGCGGAGGAACACCAAAATGAGAACAAAAAGCAAAACTAATACGAATAGAGCAGACCCAACTGCTATAAGGGCGATCTTCCAGGTGCTAAGTTTGACTTGACCTTTGCACGATTTAAACGCATTGCGGGTTGTGGCATAGGCTGAGGACGAGGGTTGAATGCAAAGGCCTGGATTTCCCAAAAACATTGATGGTGACTGATCTGATATCAGCTTTTCTGGTATTGGACCAGTGAACTGATTATAAGAGACGTCAACCTGAAATAAGGACCTGAGAGGTTGAAGAACCGATAAAGACCCTGTCAATTTGTTGTTGGATAAGTTGAGCCGTTCTAGATTGACAAGCTCCCCTAGTTCGGCTGGAATCTTACCTGTAAATCCATTTCCACTGAGGTCTAAGCCATAACGTAGACTCTTTAACAAGCCAACCGATGAAGGAATCTCGCCTCCAAAATCATTTCGAGCTATCCGAAGATCTGAGAGGCGGTCAAGCTCTGCCAAGAATCCAGGAATGGTTCCTGAAAACTGATTTTCGCTGAGAACTAAAGTGTCCAAGAATCTCCAGCTTCTAAAACTCGATGGAATAGAACCGTTCAAGGAGTTGAACCCGACGTTAAAACTCATAATTCTCGCACAGCCTGATAGCTGAGATGGCAGAGAACCTTTCAGACCATTATGTGAAAGATCCAAGAGTGTGAGGTTTTGCAGATTTCCCAGTTCTGCAGGTATAAGCCCAGTGAGTTTGTTACGAGAAAGGTCGATGGTCCCGAGATTCTTACAACTTCCCAAGCTATTCGGGATGGATCCTTCAAAGTTGTTGTTTGTGAGGTTCAAATAAAAAAGACTATGACTCTTAGGAAATTCCGGAAGAACACCTGAAAGCTTGTTTTCTTCAAGTCTGACTCTTTGAAGGGTTTTACACTGTCGAATAGACGCTGGTATATTACCATGAAGTTGATTAGAACCCAAGTTGAAGATAGTCAACGTTTGTCCATGACAGAGATTTGGTGGTATCTCCCCGGTAAAATTGTTACCAATAAAGTCCACCTCCTCTAAGCTTCTATTCAAGCCTAAACTCATTGGTATCTCGCCATAGAAGTTGTTGTTAAACAGCATAAGCTTCTTAAGATTCTTCAGATCAGCTACTTCAACTGGTAGTTTCCCGGTGAGAGAATTTTCATAAACGAGCATCTGTGTCAGACTTTCAATCTTCCATATGCTAGTAGGAATCTCACCGGACAGCTTATTCCCAAAAAGCTCCAGGCTTTTCAGCTTCTTTAGCTTACCCAATGCAGGAGGTATCTCTCCTTGGAGTTGGTTGTCGTTCAGCTTCAAGGTGGCCAAGTTGCTGCAGTTCCCGAGCTCTTGAGGGATATTACCAGAGAGACGATTTTGGGAAAGGTCGAAAAACGAAACCTTTTTTAACATGCCCAAGGATGATGGAATTGTACCAGTCAAGTTGCATCTGACAATTGTTAAAACCTGAAGGCTGCTGCAATTGCCAATTTCAGGTGGAACACCACCATCGAAATCATTGGACGAGAGATCTAAATTCAGAAGCTTCTTGCAATTGCTAGAACCGAAATGAAGCCTCCCTCCAAGGCTATTGTTACTGACAAAAAGGGAGACAAGATTCTCGAGTAGATTGAGGCTTTCCGGCAAAGAACCATTTAACTTGTTATTGTTCAAAACCAGATATTCCAGCTTGCTGCAATTCCCAATCGACTCAGGAATTGTACCAGACAACTCATTATGAGACAACCTCATATCTAAGAGCTCTTTCAACCCACCAACACTTGCAGGAATAAGACCAGTGAGATTGTTGAATTTAAGGTTCAGTTCTTGCAACAAGGGAAGCTGAAACAATGATTCAGGCAACGCACCACTGAAGAAGTTTGAGTTAAGATACAAAAACGTCAAGTTCCGCAAGTTACCAAAACTAGATGGAATCTCCCCGGAAAATCCATTTTCAGACAAATCCAAATACTGAAGTGAGCTACAGTTTCCTAAACTGGAAGGCAATACACCAGAGAAATTGTTAACACTCAGATCCAGACGCGACAAGCTCTTGAACTCCACGATTTCAGAACCTAATTGGCCTGAAATCTTAGACGCACTCAAGTCAAGCGTCACGACGTTATCAGAATCATCACAAGTGACACCAACCCAGTTATTACATGGAGTTGTTTCAGATGTGTTATTCCTCCACGTCGAAGTAACTTCACGTGGTACTTTGTCAAAATGCTTGAGAAGCGAGAGTAAAGCCAAGCCTTCAGAATTCAAACAGGTGACAGAAACTATAGGGACATAGACAAATAAACAACAGAGCAAACTAACTTCAAAAAATCCAAGATTCCTCATCCGAGAATTAAGCTCAAGAGTGTTACCTAGTACTAGAAATCGAAACACACGTACCTCACCAACCCCTTGAACCAGAAAGAGAAAAGAAGAAGCAAAAGAGAGAGCTTTAGTTTGAATGGTTTCGGAAATGTTCGTGTATTGATCGTAATCGATGACATTATATAAGAGTTCGGAAAGAGTGAGAGATAGGGAAAAAGGAGCGTGCTTTTTGGTTCTTCGTCAGAGATTGTGAACCTCACTTTATAAATTCGCGTCTCCAACGCTTCCTTCACGCCATTTTTCTACTCAACATGTCGTCTTCATAAGGACTTATAATTTCAGTCCCCTTTCCTTTTATATTTTAAGTTCATTTGTCTTTTGTTTTTGTCAAAAAAACAAAATAAAAATGTTCCACGTTTTCTTTTCCTCTCTTATTCTAGAATATAATAGTTTATAGCGGAATACAATGGATTATGAATCGAATGTGTATTTCCGTATAAACAATATACAATTTTTTGGTAAAGAGATAGTGTCAAAATAATCCCCAAAAATAAAATTACTTGCCAAACACTAATAATATGGATATAGGTTGACTTTGAACAAGGTAAATATCTACTTTGATATAGGTATTTTGGGTAATTTGAAAACAAAATAAAGAGAAAAAATATATTTGGAGAACTTTATAATTCATAAAATGTGAAATACCCAGATATTAATTCAGATATATCCATATATTTTCTATAAATTCTCTTATTTTTATCTCAAACAATTCGAAAATTATATGTAGAAATTCGTAGTATTATTGTTATCAGATCAAGAATTTGATTCTCCGTAAGAGCATCTGTTATTATCATTTATGAAAGATTGATTAATGGATTGACTCATCGTAACTTCATAGTGGTTGACAAGAAAAATGTAAAACACATACCAAACAGATCTATATGTCTATGATCATAGTATAGTTTTCAAGAACTAGATAGACCTATAGAACTATATAGAGATATAACTCTCATTTAACTATTTTTATTTTTCAATTAACATTTGATCCTAAATTGTTAATTTTAGGATTAAATATTTTTATTTGGCAGAAAACAGATCTAAATATTTTATTATTGATTCCTAGCCTTTTTCAAATGAATTTGAATTATAATAAATAAGAAAAAATGTTAAAAGACGTATTTGATAAAACTTTAAATTTCGGATGAAAACTTTTAATTATCGAATAAAAACACTTAAAATGATGATGAAATTTCGACATTTCTTATCATAAACATCAAAATTTTGTAGGTTATACCAAACTAATAATGATTTGGTGAGAGATGTATTTAAAAATCCTAAACAACTTGTATAGACAATCATTTCAAGCAGGGTACAAGGAGTGCTTATTTTATTAATTCAACCCACCAACAAAACTCCATTACTCTATGTCGCACCATAAACCCTATATGCTTTTAATTTAATTCCTTTTATGCACATGGAATTAAGAAAGTCAAAAAGTCTCAACTAATTATTTTGTGCATTTTCAATTTTATAAGTGGGCCTCGTTCTATATATGCTTCCACCACCAAACCTTTTTAACACGGTTATGTTAGAGTGTATTCGTTGATCCATCACTATTGAATTAGACTAGTGGTCGACGAGTCCTTGATTTGTGTCTGTCTTTCGTGTTTTTTGGGTATAAAATTATTGAATTCTTCAATTGTGTTTAATACAATAATATTAATTAAATTCATAAGTTTTTGACATTGCAAATTGTCCATTCAATACCAAGTTCACAAGGCATGTCTAAAGACTAAATGTCAAATTTAAAAGTAAAAATTTTAATCACAAAAAAGAGAAGCCCAAATGTAATCATCTAAGAGCACTTACAATCCACAGCTCTAAAAGTAAGGGTTCTATAGATTAAAATAATATTAAATATATTTTATTATTTTTTTACTCTTATGAAGCGGCTCTTAAAGCTCTACGTCAATATACGAATGTACAAGGATCTTTACTGAAGGTAATATTTTATTAATAAAAAAATTTAAGATACTTTTATTATTTCAGCGTTGCTCATGATCTAAGTTTCCATTTTATAGACTAAAGACTAAAACTAGGAATGCAATGCGGTTAGGTTTTCTGATTTTTCGGTTAATTCAGGTTATTAATTGAATTAACGAATTAAACCAATTAATATTTTAGTTTGGTTCGGTTATCGATTAATTTAGTAACTATAAAATTATATGATAATCGAATTTTCGGATAATTTGGATCCATCCGCGTAATTCGGTTAATTATATATTTTCAAAATTTTAATTTAATTTGGTTTAATTTCGATATTAAAAAAACGGTTAACTAATCGATTCGACGAACCGGACCGATCCCCTTTTAGTTCTTCTGAAAATGGATCAAAAACCAGAAACTAAAAATTTAGGTTCGGCCATCTGGGGTGTGGAATCTCAGGCATAGCTAAAACACACGTTTTTGGAAGAAACAAGAGAAATATGACAATAACCAAAAGCCAGTACGTACATACATAACCATAAGAAAGAAAATAAGAACAATTTAAAAGCATCAAGAGACTCACACTCACTCATAAATATCACAGATTCTCTATAGCTTAACCACTGGACAAACACCTAAATCCGGGTCACACTTTTATTCTCAGACACCACACTGTGATCCCATTTTATAGTTTGAGGAACACAAACTCTTCAATGGCAGAAACTCCACCAATCCTCTCAAGTGTTTTCTTGTCTGGTTCTTCATCCACCCCTATTGCCATTATAGCTTGTTTCCTCACAACTGTTCTTCCAACACTCATGAAATTCACATTCACATTTTGTTCACCAAGTATGTTACCAACTTGTCCAATCATCCCTGGTTGATCCACCTGTCTACACAATATCAGATTCCCTTCAAGGCTCACATCTACACCAAACGATCCCACACACGTTAAATGCGGAACTCCGTATTTCACTTTTCCTTCGATACTTATAGCTCCACAATCAGAGACAGCACCAGCGAAACTCGATTCAACATTCAGAATCTGAACTTGGATTGAATCAACAGGACACTCTGGTGATGAATCAACCACCATTCTTTCCTCGCTGATACGGAGACCTTTTTGTTTAGCTATGAAATCAGCATTCACCAGGTTGACATATGAATCTGAGATTGGTTCGATGATTCCCTTTGTGATCATTGCACGGAGTAGTCTAGTGTCTAGATCATCTCGGTCACGAGCTGAACCGTACACGACTTTGATGGATTGTACTCCTTTACCTCCAGATGCTAACTGAACAGCTAACCTACCAAGCTTCTCAGCTAAGACAATGTATGGAGCTAGCTCAGATAAAACCTCAGGAGCAACCATTGGAGCATTAACTGCAGTAGCTGATAGCTCTCCTTTCAGTGCACCTGCAACTGCCTCTGCTATCTCTATGGCTACACCTTCCTAATAAAACCCAAGAACAGAGTCATCTCAGTAACGTAATCGAAAGAGGAGTACAGAGATTATACAGTATCTTTATACCTGTGCCTCTTTTGTGCTAGCTCCAAGATGAGGTGTTACAGTAACATTCTCATGTTGAATCAATTTGCTATCTTTCGATGGTGGTTCCTCGCAGAACACATCTAATGCAGCCTGAGCAACGATTCCTGAATCAAGAGCTCTAACGAGTGCATCCTCATCAATAACGCCGCCTCTAGCAACATTGACGAGACGAACGCCTTTCTTCATCTTAGAGAAGGTTTCATCGTTGAATACCTTCTTCGTGGCGGGAGTTAAAGGTATGTGTAGAGAAACGAAATCAGCGGTAGAAATAGCTTGATCGAAGGAGACTAGCTCCACGCCTAATGCTCTGGCTCTATCCGCCGCCGCGTAAGGATCATGCGAGATAACATTCATGCCGAGACCCTTGGCTCGCCTCGCTACCTCCGTTCCGACTTTCCCGAAGCCCATCACCGCCAGGGTTTTTCCGACGAGAGATACTCCGACATACTTGCTCCTCTCCCATTTTCCTGCAATATTCTCCAATTAGAAACGGACTCATAACCAAAAAAAAATACAAATTTACTGAAAAACACAAACTTTTTTCCTGTAATGGAATTAAATTTTCACTTAATCATATTGTATTTTTTAATTAAACTGTCTTGATCTTGTATGGTTACTTTCACTGACTATTCTACCTTAACAGTAACAGAATCAAATAATTGAGTTTGTGCAATTATTATAGTGCATGCTTATTTTTCAACGACCCACTTGTATGAATTTAAAATCTATCATAAAAATATCATAGTGGTTGTGTATCATGAACAAAAGTTTTTATACCCCGAATCAGATGATTAAAAAACTGTCATAAATAACAACAAATACAATTTAAAAAAAAAAGAAGAAGAATATTCTGTCTTATTTAATACTAAATAATGTATTGTAATGATGTTCCACATTTTGGATCTAGACGTGTTAGTTATTATTTAATTGTTGTCAATAATCAAATTATTCTGTGTAATTAATTTAATTTTTCTTTTATTTTAATGGGATATCCCGAATTATACCTACATAAACGGTTATTTTCAGATAAAAATTATGCTTCCAAACTTTATTCTCCTTTACGTAAACGAAATTGATATTTGCTACTAATATATGACTTTTCTACTAGACAATGACAAGTTATACACAATTATATGCTATAATATTGGACTCCCATGTCAATTGAACAATAATTACTAAAGCACTATTCAAATGGACCATTGTACTCAAGTTCTGGTTACCAAAAAGAAACATAAATGATATTTATATTTCTTTTTATAATATTCATTAATGATTAATGAACCACCCAAACAAAAAAGTTTTAAGTAATCTATATTCTCTATATCTATCAAGAAATTCTGGATTATTGTTTCCTAAACAACAGTGATAGTCGTGATGAAACTATATACTTGAGTTTTATCAAACTAACTAGAAATTTAATCCTATGTGTAAAATGAATAAGTCTATTTGTATAGATGTTTTATAGTCTAGATCTAATTTAAAATGTCCATCAGTAAATTTCTATTCCACTCAAACAAAAACGGCGGATCGGGATTTGTTCTGAAACATACCGGCTTTAATAGAAGCGTCGGCTTGAGCAACGTTACGTGCCATAGAAGCAAGCAAAGCAATTCCATGTTCAGCTGCAGCCACCGTATTAGCCGTCGGAGCATTAACAACCAAACAGCCATACTCCGTCGCCGCCTGTAAATCAACATTGTCTATCCCAACACCAGCTCTTCCGACCACCTTCAACTTCCCCTTGGCCGCCTCAAACACTTCCCTAGTCACTTTCGTTCCGCTTCTCACGATTAAAGCGTCACTCTCCGCCACTTTCTTCTTCAGATCTTCCGGTGACAACTCGTAAGAGCAGTCTACGTCGCCGAATTCTCGGAGGAGATTCACACCAGCTTCTCCGAGCTTCTCGGCCACAAGGATCCTCGGCTTTGGAAGCGACGTTGAGTTGTCTTCATCAGATCCGTAGGTGGAGAATTTATGATCCTCCGTTAACGTCGTTTGTTCGACGGTTCTCAAGGCGTTAGTTACCGTTAGTTTGACGTTTGGTACGTAACGGCGCTCTGGGAACAGAGTGTGGCGACGGAGGACTGCGAGTTTTGATACTGGCGACGGAGATAGAGATGTCCACCGTGAGTTAAAGGTTTTGACGGAGGAACAAGGAGACGAAAGTGCCATGACTTTTTTTCTTAACTACTTTGTTTGGTGTGCGTGACTATGGCGTAGCGCTTAAGTGGTTATTAATAGAGAGAGGGACAAGGATAATTTTTTACTTTGTGGTCAAATCTGAAAATAAAGTTACCAAAATTATTTAGATTCGATGTTGAATATTTTATTTGGAAATAAAATGAGAAGCACATGCACAAAGTATGGCGTTATAAAAATATGGTTAAACATTGCTATTAAATTGCGAAATTATTATGTTGAACTTACATGAAGAGTGTATTTCCTTAAACTATATGGGTTGTTTTTAACACTATAATGTACTGTCTTCTATATTATCAGTATTAATCTATTGTGGTGGTTAACAATCAATTCCATGTGCCTCCTTATTAATAAAATCTAAGAAAATGGCGACCAATCTTTTCAGTGATTCTCCACTAAACTTGTGGAGTTTCCAAAAGGATATTTGAACCATTAACTCTTTTTTTTTCTCTTGATGTGAAAATAGATTCCAACCTTTTCATCTATACACATAATATACAAAAACTAATACATATATACACGTAGACGAGTATGTATAGAAAAGGCCAAGATCTTGCAATAAACAAGACATTTCTCACAAACTTTGACTGATTCAGCCAGGCCAATCAGATGATACCTCAAGCTCCAAATCCTTCTTCTACCCACAAATTACTGCCTTCAAGAAGCTAATTATGCTGTTTTAGATCAAATCAAGCTTTGACAACTTTAATAATATGAATAGTACAAAGCACACTCAAGGTTTTATTTATATAAACAAAAGCATATTCCAGACTGAACAGCTTACACAAACATGCTCGAGTTCAGGGATTAGTAGCATCAATATCTTGATAAAGGTAGAATGCAAGCAGATTTGTCTTTTTTGTTAGGTTAAGTAAATTATCCTCTGGCTTTAAGCTCAGCGAGTCTCCTGGACAAAGCGTCCTCCTCAACTCTCTCTTCAGTCTTGGTAGGAATGGCATGACCAGCAGGCTGAGGCAGTCCAACTGAGACTTCAAGACCGTAATCATCTGCTACTTGCTGCATCAAGCTGTTGACTTCTCCTTCAGGAGTAGACAACGAAGTAGAGCCAGCCATTGCGTTCTCCATGAACTCAGCTTGGACTTCCATATTCACAAACTGTTTCTCAAAAGAATCCATTGTCTCTGACATCTTCTGTAGGTTGCCTGTTGCAAACAACAATTCGGAAGATGAGAAACAGAGTTGCCACGCGCAACGTTATATAAGAGCCAAGTGCACAACACTATCTTCTTCTCTCTCTATATCGAGCTCAAGAAAAGGAGATCAATGCAACTGGAAACAACAAAAGTAACGAGCTTTATGTTTTTCCATGAAACAATCTCTTTCTCTCTACCAAACACAAACCCATTCATATCTATATTGTTTTTTACATATCCTAACACGTAAACAGATACGCCATGAATCATGGTGTTTAATACTTCAATTCAAGCTATCCCAATATATCATTAAATTCAAACCCTATTTAATAACAATCAAGCTCAATACTTCCTCAATCAGTAAAACACCACGGTAACAGGATCATAGATAAGAGATTGCTGGAAAGTAAGAATGTGAAATACCGGTAGCAAGTGAAGATTCGAGGGATTTCACGATGTTGGTCATGGATTTGGTGATGGTGGCCATCTTGGCCTGGGTATCAAGCCGAGCGACAACAGCGTCCAAGCGAGAGGAGAGACGAAGGTAGTTCATCTGCTCGCTGCGCTTACGAATGGCGTTCTCTGCATAGATCCGAGCACCATCCATGTTCCCTTTTTCAATGGCTTTCTTCACCTTGAGCTTCTCTGATTTCTCCTCTTTCTCGCACTTCCTTGCCTGCCTCTGTAGAGACTTGGACGTAAACTTCAAATCGAAGATTTGGTTCATCAGCTTATCCGTGTTACCCATTTCAATCGGTTATTCGGAATTCGCTCGAAGATCAATCGACAGGAAAATGCAAATTGGAAAATTAGGGTTTCTCCGAATATGGGAATGATCGCTCAAGCGTGTTTCTTCCGCAGTTCCGCGAATGAGAGAAGCAATGGTTTAACGAGGAAGCTGTTATCTGTTTGGTTATATCCGGTTTAGTTTTAATTCCATTATTGATAAGTGATAAGTAATTACTCCCTCTTTAAAAATTTACTAATTACAAATTGCACACACTTATGCCTTTCAAGTTTCAATTTGTTGTTTTGATCTATTTATTAACACAAATAACATATAGTTGATCAGATATAAATTATCATTAAGTAGTACTTTCATTTTAATTACTTAGAAATAGTACTAATGATATTTATACATTTCTCCCATCATGTAACAGTGGAAAGCGCACCTCCACAACTGACCAATGATATGCGAAATCTTATGTGACCGTTCGTTCCTATTTACCGGTCAATGAAGAAATGTCACCGCCTGTAACTCTAACGATACTTTTAATATCAGGACAAAAACATTATAGAATTAGACATTAACTTCTATGATTTGTTCCTTCGTTTTGGTCCCGAAGAAAGAAAAAGGCCATAATTCCAATTTTATCCTTTTAGAGAGAGAAAAAGGGGAAGGCGTTTTTCTTCTCTCGTTCCTCCATTTTCTACAGAGATATATCGAAATTCCATTTTCTAGAGAGAGAGGGACAAAATTAATCATCGATCAAGTTCTTCAATCGCCCAATCTATGAACAGAACTATGGAATGGAATGTGAATCGAGGGATTTGGTTATGGTGATGACGCGATCTTCGATTCGGTGATTAAGTTTTGGAAGCTCAGATTTCTATTTTCTCGAAGCTCGGATTTTCTTATATAGCTCTTTGTTGGATTTCTACACAAGAGAAAAATGAAAGGTGGTGACGATGCCGCTTCCTCCGCCGCTTCTAGTGGCCCTCCTCCGTCTTTAGAGTGGAGATTCTCTCAGGTCTTCGGCGAACGATCCGCCGGAGAAGAAGTCCAGGAAGGTAATTATTGCGAAATATATTTGGGGTGATGAGTTTGTTTCCTCCTTTTCTTTTAGATCCGGACTGTATTTCAGGACTAAAGTTTTGATTTGTGGGTTGGATCTGATTTCGATGTTAGGGATAACTGAGTTATTCCTCTACTGCTTAGTGGGGGCAATGATGAATCTCCGTGACTTGGGTTCCGAGTTTTTCAATTGCACTGTTAGTAGGGTTTCGAAGTTCTACGAGTGACGGTAGGATAGTTTGGGTATTAAAACATCTCCATTCCTTCAATTGATTGCTGTGAGGTTGGAAGTCATCAGTTTTTGTACAAGTGTTCAACATTTTTTTTTTAATTTGATCTGCTTATGGTAGTTTTAAGCTGAAATCAGGAGGGTAATCTAGCTTGAAGCTTTAATCTCTTCAATGCCGTAGCCATGTATATATACTGTAGAATACTTTTTCGAATCTATAAAACAGCAAAGAAAATCATATGATGAGTTGGGGTCTCTAACTAGAAGTGTGAAGGGCAATGCCTATGCATTTTTGATTCATTACTTGAATATCTAAGATGGATATGATTTAAGTTGCTCTTTGGTTGATGAGTCTTCCAGGAGTACTAGTGTAACTAGGTGGCTTTCAGATGCACTTTTCAATATGAGAAAAATTTAATATGCTGCATCTGAATACTTCTACTGTTATTGTACGAAGACCTTTTTACCAGCTTATTGGCTTCCAGGAGTATGGAAACAATATTCCAGATGCATTTTGAGGTTATAATGTGTTTAGCTCCTACAGTTTCGTGGTGACTTTTGATATAACGTTTTTGTCTGCACAATTTTCTTCCGCAGTTGACATCATTTCGGCCATCGAATTTGACAAAAGTGGAGACCATCTTGCAACTGGTGACCGTGGAGGTCGAGTAGTTCTTTTTGAGAGGACCGATACCAAAGATGTGTGTCCTTTTTACTTCTACTAGGTTTTCTTTAATCTTCTTTCGAAAAATGTTATGTAATATAATGCATTCTGGTGCAATGTTTTTTTCAGCATGGTGGATCCAGGGGGGATCTTGAGCAGTCGGATTACGCAGTTAGACATCCTGAGTTTCGATATAAAACAGAATTTCAGAGTCATGAACCAGAGGTACATTAAAACTCATCAGATTTCACTTTTAAGTACTTATGTTAGTTGTGCAACTCAATAAGCTTGCCTTTTGATCTGTTTCAGTTTGACTATCTCAAGAGTTTGGAGATAGAGGAAAAAATCAACAAAATCAGATGGTGTCAGCCAGCAAATGGTGCATTGTTTCTGCTTTCCACAAACGATAAAACCATTAAATGTTGGAAGGTGTGAAATCTTGATGGGCTTTTATTTTATGACTCCAAAATTAAAGGCCAGTTATAGCAATGCCTTTCTGGCTTGGTTAATTCCGTAATCATGTCTCATATGCTTTGTTGTGTAGACATATATTAGGTGTCACATGTGAAAGTGGTCTAGAACCTGGTCGTGTATGCTTCCAAGACTCCACATATAAAAAGAACAGTAGTTTTTATTTGTTTCGTCGTATAATCTGACTCCTCCACTCATTTGGGGTCAAACAGGTACAAGAAAAGAAGATAAAAAAAATTAGTGAAATGAATATTGATCGATCAAAAGCTTCAGGAAGCAGCGGTCAAGAAAGTTCAAGTATCCCTACTGAAGTAGTTGCTAACGGATTACCTGCCAATAAAGCACATGAGTACCCGAGCAATGACTTCTCTTTCCCACCAGGAGGCATTCCATCTCTCCGTTTGCCCGTGGTAATTGCACTCGATGCAAAAAAAAAAATTCATTTTTTTCTGTGTCATTTGAAGTGAATTAAGTTTCAGGAATCTTTAAAGAAAATCCATATAGTTATTCAGCCTGTCCAGTATATTTTTTTCTAATACCTCTCTCCAGTAAAAAGGGTTTATCCAGTAATCTAATTGATTGCTTTGTACCCTGTGACTGGATATTGTGGATGGTTTCATCTTGTTGTTGAACCTACTAGCTGAGTGGGAATTTACTAGTGGCCATTGTTTCTTTTTTTCGTAACTAGAGCTCAGTATTAACTTAGAAATGCATTAGTCAATTGATATTTTGCTTAGAATAATGTGTCTTTCTACTTATTTAGGTGACCAGCTTGGAGACCAGCCTGGTTGCTAGATGCCGAAGAGTGTATGCACATGCTCATGATTACCATATTAATTCAATCTCAAATAGCAGGTAATCTTTTTCCTAAAATTTCTCACAGGTTGTATGTAGTACCTAAAAAAGGTTTCCCACAGTTTACAACTTTACATGGTTGATATACTTTTTACCATGTCTTTGCTGTCTCTCTCTCTCTGGTTTTCCATCCAGGAAACAATGCTAACATCCAAAATAATTTTATAATTTTGTTTACATTTTTTTTTTTTGACGTCTTGTCGTGTTACTATCGTTATTTGTTGATCCTAAAATTTCACAGCTTGTACATACATACCTTGCAGCATATATCTATACATTGTTATGTTCCTTGTGATAATGTATCGTTATCTTAAATATTGAAGCGACGGTGAAACTTTTATTTCGGCTGATGATCTGCGAGTTAATCTCTGGAATTTGGAAATTAGCAACCAGAGTTTTAATATTGTTGATGTTAAGCCAGCAAACATGGAGGACTTAACTGGTATTCTTTTTCCCTTAATTTATTGGAACATATTTATTGTATGGTCTTAACGTTGGTTCATATGTTAACAGCCTCCTTACTATGTTTGTCTTCTTTTTACACGTTAACTATATGAAACAATATGCTTTGTGAGCGTGATTCTAAATCCTATATGGTCTTTGCAGAGGTTATTACATCTGCTGAGTTTCATCCTATTCATTGTAATATGCTCGCATATAGCAGTTCAAAAGGCTCCATCCGTTTGATTGATATGCGGCAATCAGCTCTGTGTGATTCACATACGAAATTGTAAGTTATGTTCTCCTCATCGTTTCTCGAACAGGGTAGTCTCAGTATGTGCTTCACAGAGGTGTAGTTCCTAGTAAAATGGGGATATGAATATGTATATTGTTTCTAGAAGTGAAGATTAGTAAGCAAAAGTTTCAGATCACTGACCATTGTTGCATCATATGATCACAGATTTGAAGAACCCGAAGCTCCTGGTTCAAGATCATTTTTCACAGAGATAATTGCCTCGATTTCAGATATTAAATTCTCAAAGGATGGGAGATACATACTTAGCCGCGACTACATGACGCTCAAGGTTGGAAACATGCGGCTCCCTTGTGTATAGTTTTCTGTTTATAAGCCAGTGTAGATGTGTTCTTCAGTTCTTTCTGATATCTTCTGCCCTTTCCGACGTTTCAGCTATGGGATATAAACATGGATTCTGGTCCAGTTGCATCTTACCAGGTTCATGAACATCTGAGACCAAAGGTAAGAGCTACTTTCTGTGGCATCTCCTGCTTGATGATTCTGTGGTAAAAACTAAGCAAGTTATGTATTACCCGGTTGCAGCTATGTGATCTGTATGAGAATGACTCCATCTTTGATAAATTTGAGTGTTGTCTGAGTGGCGATGGATTGAGGGTAGCTACAGGCTCTTACAGGTTTGTTTGTTTGTTTGTTTGTCTTCTGGTCAATCCAATAGTTTTGATCTTGTATAAGAGATGAACAAATGAGCAATTTATTATGCGTAATTTCCGTGTGAAACCAGCAATCTTTTCCGCGTATTTGGATCGTCTCCAGGAAGTACTGAAGCTGCAACTTTGGAAGCTATCAAAAACCCTATGAGGTAAATCGTAAAGCATAAAAGAGTGATAGTTAAAAGTTAAAGTCAAGCAAGTTTTTATATTGATCAATTGCAATACTTTTGCATCAATGGTTTGTATTAGGAGGCAAATCCAGACACCTGCAAGACCGTCCAGATCTATAGGCAGTATGACACGTATGGGTAGACGAGGTTAGTTGAAGTAGTAACAGTAAAGACCAATTAAGCTTTGACTGATTTTCTTCGGGAGTAAAAACTTGTGTTTGGACGCAGGATCAGAGAGTCCCGGAACAGAGGCGAATGGGAACGCGTACGATTTCACAACGAAGTTGCTGCATATGGCTTGGCATCCAACAGAGAACTCGATTGCTTGTGCAGCAGCAAACAGCTTGTACATGTACAATGCATGAATTGGAGACAGAGAGAGAGAGAGAGAAGAAAAAACATGGAACTTTTTAACTTTCTCTTTTCTCTTTACACGTACTCTCTCTCTCTGACGCGTTCTCTCTCTCTTTTAACTACCAAAGTCATGATGTAACCAAAAAAAGGTGTAGTAGTAACAGAGTTATGCTGTGACCAAGACTAAAGCTTGATCAGTCACTGCGACTCAGTCCACGGAAGAAGCAACAACAGTATTGGGAGGTAAACATATTGAGTTGGGAAAGAAAACAAGAAGAGATCTCTTTTTTTTTTTACCAGAAGGGTTAATGTCCGACATATCCGAACCACCCCTCCTACTTAGGTTGTCTGTTTTTGTTTGTTTGTTGGGTTTCGAAGCATAATATTTTCTTGATTTAGTTTCAATTTGATTACGTTGTGTTGGATTTTTTAGTATAAGACAATGGGGAGGGTTTGTTCTTCGTATTTCTTTATTGAATCTCTTGTCATATTTTCTTCTTCTTGGACACATTATGCTATAATTATCTCTATTTCAAATGTATTTTCAGACACCCTTTTGTAGCTTTTTTCCGCTGTCCAAATGATAAAAAATGGTTACTTAACAAAGAGAGGATTGTCGGTAGTATTTTGAGTACCAAAGTACTTGTTTTTGGTTTTTGTTTATTACAGTAGCTATCTAAAGACGTGAGGAAGATGAAACATGTGTTTGATGCGAATTTTCTGATCTAAGCCTTACCAATTCCATAAATTGAGTATATTTTCTATACATACTATAGTGGTGTGTTGTCACGTTGAGACTTGGTTGTTTATCAACTAAAAGTTTTTTAATTATATATTGAAGAAATCAAATAGATGAGTATAGAAAGATGTGGCCACCAAAAAAAGTTGATGATGATGATGATCCTTAAACCCCAAGAATATTCTTATGCTTAGATTTGTAACCCAATATTCCTTCCAGTTCCAACTTTCCTCGCTTGTGCCTTGTGATGCAATTCCCAATCATACTTTAATATTTTCTTCATAAATTTCAGTGTTTAAGGTTCATCCAACCGAGTATGAATTTCGTGATTTTTTAACTTTATTGAGACCTAATCGATAACGCCACTATTATCATTGGTTTTCATTCTACTTTGATTTGATTTCTATATAAAATAAAATGTAACTGACGTAAAACTTTATAATTTATTAAATATATTTAAAATAAAATATACAATACCAAACATGTAATTTTTTTTTTTGTTTCTAATCTACTTTTTGGTAAATAATTTATTTTTCTCGGAAATTAAAAATTAGAAAACGGATAAATACGTGGAATATTCTTTTTTATCTCATTCTTGTGTCTTCTCAACTGCCTAAAATCCCACCCAAACAAATTTTTTTAATATGCCAAACTCTCAAATAATAATACCCACAAAGTAAAACTAATAGCCGTCAACACCGTCGGATGTATAGCTAGTCAATGTTTGACTCTAAAACGTCATCAGATCTAACGGTTTAAAAATAATGCTTAATTATCTGAAGTCTCGAAGGTAATATTCCAATGGCATCTTCCGAGAAAACCTATTTCTACCCTAATCTCTCCTACTCATATATAAACTCACATTCATCTTCTCCCTATTCCATAATCACACATTCAATCGAGAGAGAGACAAAAAATACACCCCAAAACAAATCTAGCTTTTTTTTCTTCTTCTGATTCTCTGAAAATGGCTAACAAGAACAACATTGTCTTAGTTTTCGATTTCGACAAGACAATCATCGATGTTGATAGTGATAATTGGGTCGTTGATGAACTTGGCTTCACTGATCTCTTCGACAAGCTTCTTCCCACTATGCCATGGAACTCTCTTATGGTTTGTATCGATTTTCATTCATTATCCTAATGTAAAACAAAATCTAAATCCTTTGTTTGGTGATACAAAACAGGATCGGATGATGAAGGAGCTTTATGATAATGGTAAAACCATTGAAGAAATCAAACAAGTCCTCACTAGAGTCCCAATTCATCCTCGTATCATATCTGCCATTAAATCCGCTCATGCTTTAGGGTAAAATCCTTGTTGAATTTCTCTTATCAAAGCAAAGACACAGTACTGATCAATCATCCATATTTACAGGTGCGAGCTGAGAATAGTGAGCGACGCAAACACTTTGTTCATCGAAACGATCATTAAACATCTCGGGATTAGTGAGTGTTTCTCTGAGATTAACACAAACCCAGGAGTTGTTGATGAACACGGAAGATTAAAAGTCTCTCCTTATCACGATTCCACAAAATCTTCTCATGGTTGCTCTCGTTGCTGCCCTCCTAACATGTGCAAGGTAAAAAAAAAGGTGTTTTGCCAATTGTCAAAACACGTGTCATGTTCTGAATAAATATGGACCCACTTGTGTATTTATTTTCTAAATAATTTTTTTTTAATATAGGGTTTGATAATTGAGAGGATTCAAGCTTCGATAAACAAAGAAGGGAAGAAGATGAAGATGATTTATCTAGGAGATGGTGCTGGTGATTACTGTCCAAGTCTTAAACTTAAAGCTGAAGACTTTATGATGCCAAGGAAGAATTTTCCGGTTTGGGACTTGATTAGTCAAAATCCGATGTTGGTTAAGGCTACGGTTAGAGATTGGACCGATGGTGAAGCGTTGGAGAGGATATTATTGGGAATAATAAATGAGATTTTATCATCAGAGGAGAAGGAGAAGATGTTGAGCTCTGATAATTACAAGATATCCATTAGTATTGTTCAAGAACCTTTGGTGCCTCTTGCTTTACAAGCTCCTTTAAATTTGGTCAAGTGATTGATGAAGATGAAAACAAGGAATTGGAGATTTTCCTTTTCGTTTTCGAATATATTTTATTTTGTGCAATCAATATAATTATTCGAGATAAGATCTAAAATTGGATTCTTATTCGTTTTTATTCATGATATGTTACTTCGGAACATTATGCTGTTATTACAACAGTATAAAATTAAAAAAAAACACGAAACTCAGAAACATAAAATGGTCTGTAATAGCTAACATATTTTCACAACATAGAAAATGAATCCTGAACGCATAACATAGAAGCACCTTACAAGATACTTATATTATTTTGATGACATAAACTCAAAGATTTTGGAAACAGACCAGACATATAATAGAAACAGAGTAAAAAGATTTTGGAAACAGACCGGACATAAAAGAAACAGAGTAAAACAAATCTACTCCACATCCCAAGTTTCTTCTTTAGCTCAAGAATAAACTCATTGGTGATCTTGTCCGAATCAGGAAGAGACTATCTCTCTTAACACACCTTTTAGCCCAAGCAATCAGTTTTGGACACTCTGCTTCAATGCTGAAATTCCCATACTTCTCATAGGCATCAAACCAACTGTTGAATCCAATGAGAGCTATATCCACATAACCAAAAGATTCACCTCCAAAGTAAGTCTTGTCTCCAAGCTCAGACTCTAATGTCTTTAGTATTTCTATAAACTCCTTCTTCCCTTGCTCCCCAGATTAACCTCGTTGCACCAGAAACCTACTCACATTGTTTACCAAATTTAAACCAAAACATCAATGTCTATGTCTTTGTCTGAACTTTATTATTTTGGAAGATTGATTACCTTCTTGTCGATGAAATCTCCCCAAAATTTGGCCTGAGCTCTTTCGTAAGGATCAGAAGGAAGGAGTTGGTTCTTGCTTGGCCAAACCTCGTCGATGTACTCGATCTGGATGAGAGATTCGCAAACCGGTTTACCATTGTGGATGAGAACCGGAATTTTATTATGAACCGGATTCATCTCGAGGAGAATGGGGCTTTTGTTCCATAGATCTTGTTCTCTGTAATCGAACTTGATATCTTTCTCCTCAAGAGCAATCATCGTCCTCATTCCGAACATACTCGGCCAGAAACCCAGCACAATCACCTCGTCCGCCATTTTTGCTGTTGATTTAACTGTCAAATAGTTCTTTGCTTCTCGTTGTTTTTGTATTTAGTTGTGTTGTGAAGAGAAGATAAACTATAATCTGTATTTATAGTGATTTTGAAACGCATGTTAACTTTATATTGTTTTTCCTTTTGTTGCGCAATCGATTACATCGTTTAGTTTAACAGTGTCCCTGAACATTGGGTATTAATACTCTATGAACATAGTTAATTTTCGCATACTTGCTGAGGCCATTGCGTGCGTCATTGCATTTTTGACTGTGATCGATACTTGAATGAATTACTTCACGAAAGAAAATCAAGATTTACCTAGGCCGAAATTTTCTTTTGTCAAAATCAATAAATAAATCTGCATCTACTTTAGTTAGTTTGATTTACAATTAACTAGAATTGTCCCGCATTATATGCGGGGTGATATTTTTAAAAATTATAATA
>OVAU01000442.1:0-20756 GCA_900406315.1 Biscutella laevigata subsp. laevigata
TGTTAAACGCGGATATAATTCTAGTAGATGTTTAAAATATATTTCATATTACTTAGTGGGAAAAGACTATAGTTTTTATGATTTATATTAATGTTGTTAGAATTTAGAAAGTTATTTTGGATGTTAAAAATTTGAAAACAAAATTATTTTGAAAATAAATTCCATATAGCCAGTGAAGATAACTAACTATCCTTGATTTTGTTGATTTGTTTTTTAAACTATCCGTGATTTTGTTGATTTGTTTTTTAAAACGAAATAAAATCTAGATTTCCTAGTTTATAGAAGATCAATTATGAAATAATTTTTTGTATAGAATAATATATAGTTAATTAGTTAGATTGAATGAAATAATATTTGCCTAATCATTAAATGAAATAGTCCACTATGACTTTTTTAAATAGATAAACCCTATTTTAATAGAATAGATAGATGTGGATAAATATCAAATTATGAGAAGTTAAAAAAAATAAAAAATATGTGAAGTGACAAAGTTTTAATTATTTTTTTTTGAGAAAATCTTTATTAGATAAATCTGAAACGGTTGAATTTTTCTCGTAGAAAGATGAGATCATTATTATCTAAGATAAAACATTATCGTTAGATTTCTTATTTTTTTCCTAAAAAAATAACAATAATTATCATTATTAATTTGCTATTATATATAGACTTAAAATTTTTTTTTTAAACCCAAAGGTTTGACTTGGTTTTGTTTAAAACTAAACTCATAATCCAATACATTTATTTTATCATTTATTGATAATACTATATATTATAATTTTAAGTTTGATTTCACTTCTTTAATGTTTATAAAATTTATATCAGTATGTTTTTTTGTTATAAATAACTATATTTTTTGTCGTGAAATAACTATATTTATCTAAAATATATACATAGTTTGTACTTTGTAATAATACTAAAAATTCAACCTGCATTATATGCAGGGTAATATGTTTTTAAATTATAATGTTATAATATTTTAAATTTAAAGAAAACTATATTTTTAAAATTAAATGTGTGATTAATAAATATTAATCAAAGTTAATAAATAATTTTCTGTAAATTTATTAATTTATTAATTTTTTTAATGTTTTATTTAAAATAGAATAATAATGTCAGTTATATAATAAATTTGAATTATGGTTTTACCCGTTGACCATTGTATTGAAGATAAAAGTTTAAATTATTTTTTGATAAAACTTGTTTAGAAACACGTTTCTAGTTTTAAAAAATCAATATTAATATAATTTGATTTATTATATATTTATTATATTTATATGTACAAAATTTTGTAAAACAAAACCTCGAACTATACTTTATTATATTTGTCTTACAAAAAATTTCAAACTGAAACCTTATACATTTATTGGTTAATAAGATAATCTTTATTTTTATTATATATTTTTTAGATTTATATATCTCTTAAAAACGGTATAATAAATTTCAATTTATATTTATTTAAATTTTATTATTTTTTTTTTAGAAAATTTTGAAATTTATTTGAATTTATATACTTTTGAAAAATCAAAATATTATTGTATTTGTTTTTAGATTTATCTAGAAAAAATTTAAAATAACAATTAAAAAATCCAAATCGAATATTGTGAAATTTAAAAAGAGAGGTAAATTAGATATCTTGTTGAAAATTATAAATCAAATATTAAAATATTTTAATTTTTAATTTTTTTAAACAAAATTCGTTTTTCAATTAAATTTTGTTTAAAATTCAGTTTAAAATTAATTTCATATATTATCAGTTTACCATTAATGAAATATATTTTCAATTTTAGCCTCGATGAATATTGAGCAAAGACGGCTTTTTGTCTTGCTAGTTTTGTAAGTCTTCTTGTTTCACGGAATGACAAAATCGACGCAGGCGTAGAGAGCAAGTAGTGTTGTGGCATCTTCAACTCTCCGAAACCAATGGAAGAAACCTCCGATCGTCCGACTCCGGCGACAGAAATCTCGGGAGTAATGCCGGATTTTGATCACCAGACCATGCGTACTTCCAAACCTGGCTCGAAGCGCCTATTCATCACTACCTCCGTGCTTTTTTCATTCCTCATAGGTTTGGTCTTCTTCATCTACTGATTTCGAGTATTAGATTTTTCTTTCTCTTTTTGTTACTTCGTTCAGATTTTAGATGTTTTTCAGGTCTGCCATTTCTGTGGAAGTCAGTGGAAATATATCGCTCTCCGTTACCGTTCAACGACATCGACTCGCTTTCTCATCAAATTGAATCGACGCCATTGCGTTTCCCCTGCAATTTCCACGCCGTTTTCGTCGGTTTCGGGTCGACGGATCCAGATAAGTTGCGATCTGATATACAAGATGGTATAAATCATTTGACTAGAGGAAGTTATCAGTGCGGTTCTTGCAATTTTTCCCTCTCTGTCACCGTTCAAAACCCCGATGACCACTGCTCAGAAACTCTTATGCACTATCCTTCCACTTGCTCGTATCGTTGCGGGGTTATCAAAAGATATGATTTCGGTGTTGGATTGGACGGTACAGTGGATGAGTCACTGAATGATGTGTTCAGTGGCTGTTCTGAGCACACCGGGAAATTGTACAGCGTATTTGTGGTGAATAAAGAAAATATCAATGGTGAAGACAATGTTAAAGCTGTGGTGGGCACTCGTAGGCATGCTTGGATTGTGGGGAGTGGATTGGAAGAGAGATCTGGAGACATGGTGGCTAGAGTTTCTGAGATTTTTGTTAAGGTGTTTCTGAATGGTGGAAGAGAAGAAGACTCAATTCATGGGGAATTCATGCCTGTGGGATCAGATGGGAGGATTGTTCTCTCTTTCAGTCTATTAAATTCCAATCCACGTGATTGGGTTTACGATTGGTAATGATCTAAGTATTATGCTTTCTCACCATTTTTTTCCCGGATATGTAAGTCTGAAGCTTAGGTTGAATTGTTTTGCACTGCCATTACAACATCTCTTGGCTTTGGCCTTGAGGAAATCCAGAGTTTACAGTTTCTATTATCGTTTCTTTTGGATATGTTTCTGCCTGTAACTTGTTGTCTGTGTGCTATGTTGATAGGGACTTTCAGAGGATAGACAATGCATTTTTGGCTTCGGTGACTAAGGCCTTAGCGCCTATAGCTAATATAAGTGTTGAAAGTCAGGTAGCATCATCACCCTTAATCCTTGGCCTCTACATTATTCTTGTGAGTAGCTGTTTTATGTTTTCGCTATTCTTAGGTGTTATATCATACGCCGATGTCTTCATTTTCATCTTGGGATGAAAAACTTCAGAGCTACATTTTCAGGACAAGTGATCTTCCCTTCTTTGTACGTACCCTTGTCAAAATATCCATGACTAATTTTGATACGAACGATTGTTTAACATATGATCTTTAATGGGTTGGGTAGGTTAACTCAAATGAATGGCACCTGGATACTTCTGCTGGAGCCAGTGGACGGTCCAAAATCTTACAATTTTTGGTGTATATTATTCTACTCTGCCCATGCTTGCTTATTAATTATTATGCTGCTTGATGCTGTGATTATACTATGCTGTTTTCTAATAAACTAAGATAGGAATGTTTCCACAGAAATATCTCAACATTACGATCTTTCCTCATATTGTCAGATATATTCCATCGGGAAAAGAATGCCCTCTTCACTTGCAGTTTCCAAATGGGGAGATATCTAAGACAAATGGCTTCATATCTCCGGTAAGTTGCCACACATCGACATTTGCTTTCCCTCTCCTCATCTGCTGGCAGACTTTCTTTGTGAAAACAGGCATTTACTTCATTTTGTTCTATAGATGTGGGGCGGTGTGATTGTGTGGAACCCGGGACATTGTGACAAGGATTCTGAAAGCCCTAATAAAAACATGATATCGGCGCAGGTCTGGTTGAGTTTTCATATTATAATATGTTTTGTACCAATTATAGATTGGCTGACGATTTTGTATATGTATTGAGTATTTGGAGAGCCTTGCAAGATCACTGAAGCATCATAATTGTTTTTGCACTTACTGAAATAGGATCTTGAGCAAATAGTTGAAGTTTTCTTGGGGCAATTCCGACAACTATTTGGCTTTAAGTCTGAAGCGATTTATACTAGTAGATTGGGCACTTATAAGATTTTACCGAGTGAAAGAGGCTTTACAGAATGGTAAGAATGTGAGAAATACCAAAAATTGATGTGATCTTTGTGTAGCTTTCGTGCTTACGGACCAACAAGGTTTCTACTTAAAGCAAAGAACGCTCATGAAGAACGAATATTGAGGATTGTTGTCTTTCCTGGTGTATCATTTGCAGGGAATTGGATGTCTTGTCACGTAAACACACGTGTTTCAATCTCCAGTCGTGTTCAACAACCCTCGGTTCTCTATCTAGACTGGTGTGTTATCAACTCCAAGTGTCTGCTTACCGACGCTCTGCTGCGTCATGGTGTTTCCATTTTAATTTTTCTAATCTTTATCTCTTGCTACCTGTAGGTTCAGTCACTCCCCAGGATGATTATCAAGGATGAAATTGGAGAACAAGTATGTGTCTCATCTATAGAGCTTTTTACTGGAAATCTTTTCTGTTATGATCATTCCATTGTTTTCCCCAAACCAGGTGAAAAATTCGCTGAAAGCAGCAAACTTGGCTCAATCTAATGCTTCTCTGGGAGGGTACAGTTCTTCAGCCAGTATGTTACACTTAACCTTAACTCAATAATCCTGTTACACACCTTAGTGTTGTGAATCTAATAAGTGGTTTTGTAATCCATAAAAGGTTCATCAAGAGAAGCAAGGTCCTTAGCCGAGAATGCCTTCTTCCATCCATCCATCATGTCCGTCAGTTACTTCTCTTACGAACATTGCTTTGCAGTGTACTCGGTTAGTTTCATCGTCTCTTCTACTGTTACCATTATTCTTAGTTGTTTCTCTGAATATCATGTGTTTACACTTTCTTGTACAGCCGTTCTTCCTGCCCGTTGCAGGACACGTCGTCCTTGCAGCACTACGAGAATGGAAAAGATACAAACAAGAAAAGGCAAAGTATTTGACATGGCTAACCAGAAAGAAGACTGCATAAGCTCTCTGGTCCCTTCGAACACCAAACTAATTCTATGTAATTTGCATAGTTTTTGTCCGTTTGAATACAAAATTACGGCACAACATTGTATTGGAAAAGAAACTTCATTGTCTTTTAAGTACAAGGCTTTTCTAACATCAAAAGTCCACTTGTTTTAACTATGTTGGAGATTACAGATGTCTAACCTCAAAATTCTAAGCTCTTAAAATAGGCAGATGCAATCAAGAAAATACAAGAAAACAAAAGCCAAATCCGGAATCATCTCGACAAAATATCTTAATGTAACGAGCTTGACGCCATCATGGAAGAGACACTGTTCTCTTAGCGTTTAGATCCCAGAGCAAGAAGTATCTTCTTCCTCGGGCCCTGAAACAAAACACAGCTTGTTTAAAGAGAGCATACCAATATTGAACAAAGAGCTTGACTATATTTTTGATCTGTCAGGTAGGCTGATATAAAGCAGAGTGGTAGTTCAGCATGGAGCTTACCATAGGTATGAGCATAGCCTTGAGGTCATCATCTGTCATATGCATGAGAGCATCCATATCAACCTGAGAAAGACCGAAAAATCAAAACTTGTCTGCGAAAGGATGGTATCAATAGCATAACGTAAACATCAACGTAATAGAAGATATTACATACTTCTTCCACTTGAAAAGCGGTTGAATATTTCTCGAGGCCCAATGATTCTAGAAAGCTATCAACCGATGCATCAACCTGAACCAAAATATGACAAACTAAGAAACAGTAGCGAACGGCATCCATATAATGGGAGAGGAATTGCAAGCTATGTGTCCAATTATGTGTTTCCAATATAGTTGAAGAAAAGAAAATCATATTGCCTGCTGTGATTTCTTCCTGGTAACTTGACTTGAAGGTTTTCTAGTCTCTGTTTCAGTCGCTACACTCTTCATGCTTGGTCTCGCAGCCTCCACTTTAGTTTTTGGAAGGTCACTGTTTTTTGGTTGAGGATTCATTGTCCCAGAGAGCTTTTCTCGTAAATCCCGCACACCTGAGCCAGCCTCTCGCCCACTTTGGGACCCATGCTGTCTCTTCTGGAGCTTGAGGCGAAGATCTCTAGGATCAACTCTGCGATCTTAATGAGTCATACAATAGAGAATCAACAATCAAACGAAGATTCTTTTCATCATACCTAATTTCTACAAGCAAAAATAGGTGAATGAAAAGCATACTTGAAAGTTGAGGTTTGTCACTACCGAAAAGATCATGCTCCCATTTATCATCCTGCCTTTGCCTGAAAAGGAAGATTAACCGTGCGATACACAATTAACAACGTAGACTAAAAAACGAGAAGAATATAAACCATTGTCCAACATAAAAGCATAACTCATCACACTGAGAATTCAGTTATAGCCTTAAAACCCTCATCATATGGCCAGATATAAAGTCCACAAAACAATCATAAGAACAAAAGCCAGACGGTTAAACTATGTAAGTAGGCACTCAAAGCAGAGAAGTTGAAATTGCAGTAAAGCTGTTAATAATATGTCAAATAAAAAATGGGAGCATCAAAGGGTCAGAACATCCTCCTAAGCTAACCAAAAGAGTAAATTCTAATGCTCTAAAGAGTTAAGCAAGAATTGGGCTGGTGAAAGGAATATCATACAATGAGCTATCTACACACCAAGGACCAAGCTAACAGAAGTGAAGAATCCTCGAGGAAAGCAAACTAAATCTCGAAAGAATCAAAACATGATAAGGCGTAAAGAGGGAGGTAAAATTAGAACCTCTTCCCAGTCACTTGTCGCACGCGAGAAGAGATGTCGCTAGAACCGCCATTGATACGATCCTTAACCATCTTCCTGCTTCCAGACTCAGCCTCCAATCTATCAGCATACATGTTTCTTCTTCTCGAATGAGAAAAATAAAGAAAATTTATCCTAACCCTAAATCAGAAAAACCCACGAGAAACAGAGAAAAGGAAAAAATCCTCTGGTCTATATGCAGCTCTCAATTCTAAAAAAAAACTCTAAAATCTAAACTTTGAGAAGAAAGAAACAATCCATTAGTGTAAAGCTGCGGGATTTGCACTCGACAGGTTTTGGCTTCACGAGGATCTACTACGTTGAGAGAATCCGGGTCCATCGGGTCTGAGTCGGGTCTGGTTATCAGCTCCGGTTATTGATCTTTGATTTAGACGGTTTAATCCGGTTATGAGAAATAGACTTTCCTTTTTCTTCTTACGCGGTTCTGGCTTTTGATTTTTCAGTTTATTTCTTAATTAATCTGTCAACACGAAGATTCGCCTTTTTAAAACATCGGTTCCTTCCTTGAAGTGTTTTTGTTAAAAAAAAGATTAAAAATCCCTAAAAACTCACATTAAGACTTAGCGAGCTAAGCTTTTCAACTTTCTTCTCCAAATCTCCACATTGCTTCTCATGACTGATCCAATTCTGCTCTAGGGTTTCAGACGTTCTGATTGGGTAACTCTTAAAGTATGGTTTTTGAAGCGTCTGGTCCTTTTTTATTGGGTAGATTCGTCGACGGAGTTTAGAGCTTAGAAGCTCAGATTCGGGATCCCAATTTTTGTTTGTTTGTTTCATTCAATACAACTAATCTCAGGAAAACGAGCGTGTTTTGTTTTTTCTACAACTTTCGGTCTTGTCTGAATTCTTTTCAATTTATTTTGTTTTGTTGGATTTGATTACGTTTCACTTCACTCTCGCTTCCTGGGTTTTTCTTTAGTTAAAGCTGTTACTGTCTTCTTTGATGTTTTCTAGGTAGATAATGTCTCGAGCGGAGTCTTTATGGGAGCGGCTTGTAAATGCTGCTTTACGAAGAGATAGAACAGGAGGAGCTACTGGTGCTCAGGGTAGCAGTATTGTTGGTTATGTTCCTTCATCGCTAACAAACAACAGAGACATAGATGCAATTCTGAGAGCTGCAGATGAACTCCAAGATGAAGATCCCAATATAGCTAGGATCTGTAAGCTGTTACTTTTTTCCCATTTTCTTTCCTCTGCGAAAAGCCAGTGTTGTGATCTTCTTGATGTTCGTTTTACTGCAGTATGTGAGCATGCTTACTCCCTTGCCCAAAATCTCGATCCTAATAGCGAAGGCAGAGGTGTTTTACAATTCAAAACCGGATTGATGTCAGTTATCAAGGTATGTTTCTCATTTGTTAAGAGTGAATTAGATGCTCAATCTGTGGCAGATAATTTGGATATTTGTATCTGTTTTGATGTTATTTGTCCTTAATTTTTCACCCAAATGCTTTGTTCTGCCTTGGTTAATTTCAGCAAAAATTAGCAAAAAGAGAGGTTGGGACCATAGACAGAAGCAATGATATTATCCGACTGCAAGAGTTCTACAAGCTATACAGAGACAAGAACAATGTTGATAAGTTGAAGGACGACGAAAAGCAGCTTCGTGAATCCGGGGTTTTCACTGCCGAGTATGCTTTTGCACTTACTACTTTTCCTTTTTATTTTCTTACCCTTTTGGTTTACAATAAATTACCATTTGTGAATTTTATGTTCTTGCTATGATCGTTGACTGTATAACTTAACTCATATATCTTAATCGATGTCCATACCTTTCGATAATTGTTTCCAGGCTAGAGCGGAAAACAGTAAAAAGGAAAAGAGTTTTTGCCACCCTTAAAGTTCTGGGAAGTGTGTTGGAGCAGTTGGCTAAAGAGATTCCTGAAGAGGTTTTGTAGATTTCTTTCAACACCTCTCGTTTCATTACTTCAATTTTTAACTGAATGGAGGAATCGTGAGGTCGAGAATGTTACTACAAAATAAGTCGATGTGACCAAACTCCTATTCTTTATTCCATCGTTAGTCAGAGTAGCTACGTTCAGATTTCAACTAATTTTTTATTATTATGTACTTCTACAGCTGAAGCATGTTATTGACTCAGATGCTGCAATGAGCGAAGACACAGTTTCTTATAACATCATCCCTATCGATGCTCCTGTCACGACAAATGCCACTACAAATTTCCCTGAGGTGAAGTATCTCCTATTTTACACATTCGTGCATGCTATGTAGCTTTTTTGTTTGATGAAAAAAATGGGAGCAGGTTCAAGCAGCAGTTGCAGCGTTGAAGTATTTTTCAGGCTTGCCAAAATTGCCTGCCGATTTCCCCATTCCCGCTACAAGGAATGCCGATATGCTTGATTTTCTCCACTACATATTTGGGTTCCAGGTTTATATATCTAAGAAGCTCTTATCCAGCGTCATGTCACACATTAAAGCTTTTTCCGTCGTTTTCTAATATATCAATTTTTTATGACCCCAGAAAGACAGCGTCTCGAATCAGCGTGAGCATATAGTTCTTCTTCTCGCTAATGAGCAATCCCGCCTTGGTATTCCAGAAGAAACAGATCCTGTAAGTACCAAATGTTATCTGAAATTCATATGATTATTTGCTTGAAAGCTTCTGGATACAAATGAAATTATTCATGATTTTAGTATTGTTTGTTTTGTTAAAGGGAAAACGTTTTACTTGTTTTTTCTTTGTATGGGCTTCGTGTTAATAAAGCTTAAAAGTGAAGTATCCGTGTTCATTTTTAGAAACTTTTTGCGTAGTAATTGTGCAGTGCACATGTTTTAGCTTGTCTGCCTCTGTTTAGAAGTCATGTAGTTGAATTTATGTATCTCATAAATAGTTTTTTCTTATGCTCAGAGATTGGATGAAACTGCAGTGCGTAAGGTGTTTCTGAAGGCCCTAGAGAATTACATCAAGTGGTGTGATTACCTGTGCATTCAACCTGCTTGGAGCAAGTAAATTATCCGCTCATCTTTTCTTTTTCCTACTACCACTGTTGCATACTCACTCCAAATGTTCTGTATGATGCAGTTTAGAGGCCATCAGTGGAGAAAAGAAACTGTTGTTCCTTTCTTTGTATTTCCTGATTTGGGGAGAAGCTTCCAATATACGGTTCCTTCCAGAATGTTTGTGCTACATATTCCACCATGTAAGTTTTATGCTGACTGCTTATTTTTCACCATATGTTTATATAGGCTAATGAGTTTCTAGTGTCTGGTCTTTTATGCTGAATACTTTCTATAGATGGTTAGAGAAATGGATGAAATCTTACGCCAGCAGGTTGCTCGCCCGGCTGAGAGTTGTATGCCAGCCGAAAGTCGAGGCTCTGATGATGGTGTATCATTCCTCGATCATGTCATTGCTCCGCTGTATGGAGTGATTTCAGCTGTATGTTTTCTGAAGTATTCTTTCACCCTAGACTTTTGAGTCGATATTCATAGGTATTGACTTTGACATGTCCTGTTATATAATGGGGTATATGCAGGAAGCTCTTAACAATGAAAATGGCCGAGCTCCTCATTCAACTTGGAGAAATTATGATGATTTCAATGAATATTTCTGGTAATATTTCATATCTTTGTCTGTTGGGTGAATCTTATTGCGTATGCCGTATGCTGGCTTACATTTTTTATTTTAAGGTCGCTTCACTCCTTTGAGCTTGGTTGGCCATGGCGCACCAGTTCATCCTTTTTTCAGAAACCTATACCGAGAAAAAAGGTCTGTTTTGTCCTCTAATATATTCTAATGGAAATTTTTTAGTTGCGTCTTTAGTGCATTTTACCATGACATTGAAAGGATTTAAGTTTTTATACTGTTGGTGCAAAGCAATTTGAAAATCCCTATAATTTATCTCCTAGAACATGTTCAGTAGTTGTATGGAAGTTATGATGGTGTGTGGGCTTGCTCTTGTACTCATTTATTTGTTGCTAAGTAGGTTCTCGATGTTTTTGGATTTTACATAGTGCATCTGATGTGGATTTACTGGCTTATTTTTGCAGTATGAGCTTAAAACTGGGGGGGCAAAACATCGAGGAAAGACTTCCTTTGTTGAGCACCGGACATTTCTTCATCTCTACCATAGTTTCCATCGGCTTTGGATATTTCTGGTTATGATGTTTCAGGTTTGATATCCCGGCTCAGGGTTCCTTCAATTTTTCTGTTTTTTCGAGAACTTTGTTGTTTATTTTAGATATTTGGTTCTAGCCTTCTTTCACTATCATTAGTGTTATGGACTATTTCGTATCGAAAACAGGTTCTACTGCCTACTACTCTAACAAACTCTTTTACAGGCACTGGCCATAGTTGCGTTCAATAAAAAAGACCTTACTTCCGATAAGACTTTGCGTGAAATTCTCAGCCTGGGTCCGACTTTCGTTGTGATGAAATTTTCTGAGAGTCAGTCTTAAACCTCCTATGTATTTCTTTATCTTCGATTATGAACTAGTGAAGAAAACCATGCGTTTAATGTTCGTAGGTGTTTTGGATGTTATCATGATGTATGGTGCCTACTCTACAACAAGACGGCTGGCTGTTTCTCGCATATTTCTCCGATTCGTTTGGTTTGGCCTTGCTTCCGTCTTCATATCTTTCCTCTATGTGTATGTCAACATTCTCTTTTTGTACCTTCTTTAGCTTCCTTTGCATTTGCTATTTCGCTTTTTTTCCGAGGTAGTTTTGGCATCCCCTTGTTTGATAGTTTTTTATTGCAGGAGAGCACTTCAACAGCCAGATAATAATTCAGCCATATTTAAGCTTTATGTGATTGTCATAGCCATCTATGGTGGTATCCAGTTCTTTTTTAGTATCCTGATGCGTTTCCCAACTTGTCACAACATTGCTAATAAGTGTGACCGGTGGCCTGTGATTCGATTCTTTAAGTGGATGCGCCAGGTTTTGAGCCTCATGTCTCTCTTTTATCCGTTATGCATGAAATTTGGATACTTTCTTGTAAGACCTGATACTTGATTGTTTTCTTACAGGAGAGACATTATGTTGGACGTGGCATGTATGAAAAGACATCTGACTTTATAAAGTAGTCTCTTCACCTATTCTCTGTTACTTGTTTTTGAGTTATCTGTTTTTTTAGATATTTGAAAAGTGGATCAAGAAATATCTGCTACTGTAAATGCTTGGACACGTTAAACTTCAAAATTCTGACTGGGAGAAGCAGCAGATATACTTGTTTAATTGATACCAACAACCTTCACCCCGATTGTTTTTATGTTTTTGATCTGTAAAGGTATTACTGACCCAATCATACAATGCAGGTACCTACTATTTTGGCTTGTCGTTCTGTCTGCAAAGTTCTCATTTGCTTACTTTCTTCAGGTTAGTGTTTCTAGTAGGAAGCATAATTGTGAAATGCTGGCAGTTGTACAGAAGATTGTGATAGCGTGTTAAATATATATATGGTACATGCGTAAAATAATTCTTTATGTACCAAAAGTGTTCAAGTTATCCAGTGAAAAATATCCACAAAGATAGAAAAATATTGATCTGCAGTTTACAGACATGTCTCCTTATCGCTATCTCTTGTAGTCAGATCCTGAAGTAATTACTCGCTAAACATTTGTTGGCAGTTAAAGTGCGACTTGAATTACTTAATTATTCTCTTGCTAATGAATATGCAGATAGAGCCGCTCGTTGGCCCAACAAGGATTATAGTGAAACAAGATCATATTCCGTACTCCTGGCATGATTTTGTGTCAAGCAGTAAGTGTGGAATTTGCAAATTTCTGTAGTGAAAGCTGACTAAGATGGCTTTTTTTTTATGTACAATGCTTAATTTTTCTTAGTCTAATTTTTGTCTCGGAAAACGCACATATATGCTTGTTTACAGTATATGATATCAAAGCCAAACTCAAAAGTATCAGTAAGATTCATCTAGGGCTGTTACTGGCTCTACTAATGGGTTTTGTGTTGATAACTATTCTGATAATCGTGAATAAATCATACTCTAATATTTGCTTTATCTCGATGCAGAAAACTATAATGCTCTGACGGTTGTCAGTTTGTGGGCTCCTGTGGTCGCTGTAAGTTCAGTGGTCTTTACATGAGAGTTGACACTTGTGTTTTTCTCGGTTTTGTTGGCAGCAATCAGTGAATCAAATAGTGTCTGGGAATTATTTCGGTTTTAGGGGAATTCTTTAAAAAACTGTTTCACCAATCTTGGTGAAGTTTTTTCTGATTAGGATTGATGGGTATGCTGAGGGTTCACAGTTAAGTTTTCTTTCATGGTATTTAACTTTGCCTTTCGTTTAACCCAGATATACCTGTTGGACATCCATATATTCTACACTCTTGTCTCTGCTTTTTTGGGATTCTTGCTTGGTGCGAGAGATCGTCTGGGAGAGGTTAGTGTGATTACATTTCTTTTTTTCTTAATGTCAAAAAGTTCAGATATTTATACAACTATTACAACATTATTTGTAAGAGGTTAGGTCTTTTTCCTTGAAATTTTCTCAGATAAGATCTCTGGAAGCAATTCACAAACAATTCGAGGAATTTCCGGGGGCCTTTATGAAGGCTCTTCATGTTCCTCTTACCAATCGGTTAGGTTCCTTTTTGTTTGTCGTCTTGCTTCTTTTTCTGGTATATCTCCTTTAATTTTGTTAAATATTAACATTTTCTCGTCTTCATTGCCTTACACATATGATTCAAAATCATGTGCAGAACTTCTGATCCTTCTCATCAGGTAATGATGTTTTTTCCCCTCTTCTCGTTTTGTAGCTGTTGGCCTGTTTTACATTAATGAACACTAATGTCCTGAATTTAAAAGTTTGTCCCCCTGCGTCAAGGGAAATGGCATGTTAGTTTTATTCTTACCTTTGCTGTTCATATTTGCATGTTATTATCAATTCGAAGGCTGTGGTTAAGAACAAAAGAGATGCAGCACACTTTGCTCCATTTTGGAATCAGATAATAAAGAGTCTACGAGAGGAAGACTACGTCACTGATTTGTAAGTGCTGTTGTTATACTGTGACTATGCACTCTGTCTAATGCTCTTCTTCTGCTCTTTTATGGGTTCATTTTCTTCCTGTTTTTCTCATTCAAACCGATTTAGTGAGATGGAGTTGCTCATGATGCCCAAGAATTCTGGTAGGCTCCAATTGGTTCAGTGGCCACTTTTTCTTCTCTCTAGCAAGGTGAGTTGTTACTTAACCTGCTTCTGTATTAAATTTCAACGTTTTATTGTGGCATCTAGCCAGCTTCTTTGCTGTGCATAATGCATATGAGGTTACTTCCTAGTGACACTGTTTTCATACAATCTATCTTAGATATTACTGGCCAAAGAGATTGCTGCTGAGAGTAATTCGCAAGAAGAGATTCTGGAAAGGATTGATAGGGATGAGTATATGAAGTATGCTGTTGAGGAAGTCTATTACACTCTTAAACTTGTCCTAACAGAAACTCTGGAAGCCGAAGGGAGGATGTGGTATGTGCTTTTGCCCTTCAAATGACTTGGATAGATTTTAGCAGGATAATAAGATGATAGTTATTGTGAAATTTTGTAGGGTGGAAAGAATCTATGAAGACATCCAGGCCAGCATAAAGGAGAGAAATATACATCATGACTTTCAGTTGAACAAACTCTCCCTAGTTATCACCAGAGTGACTGCACTCTTGGGAATCCTGGTATTTGCATCGCCAGTGTTAATTTCTCTCTTTTCCTTTATTGAACCGACTCCAGTTATTATAGTAATAATCTTTATGATGCTGAAAGTTGAATTTGTTTGAACTATAGGCGTCCTTACCTATTAGTGGGAGAAGGGTGTCGTAGTTTCTTGACTGTTATCTATTCAATGGAGTATTATCGGCTGTTTTATTTCCTTTCGTGATTATTAATTGTGCTCAATTCCATGAACAGAAAGAAAATGAAACCCCAGAGCATGCAAAAGGAGCAATCAAAGCACTTCAGGATCTCTATGATGTTATGCGGCTTGATATATTAACTTTTAATATGAGGTTTATACTAAGTTGATGATTTGGCTGTGTTTTGTACAAATATCCAATCAATATCTTTTCCTTTATTGATATTTTCCCTACTTATGTTTTCTGTGTATAGGGGTCACTATGAAACGTGGAACATTCTAACTCAAGCCTGGAATGAAGGTCGGCTTTTTACAAAATTGAAGTGGCCTAAAGATCCTGAGCTGGTATAGTGAGGATTTCTGTTGTCAAGGCTATGAGTGTACCATTTATTTTCCACCTGTCTGATTTTTCTCTATGATTTGCAGAAAGCTCTCGTCAAAAGATTGTATTCTCTGTTTACAATTAAAGACTCTGCAGCACATGTTCCTAGAAATCTGGAGGCCAGACGCAGACTGCAATTCTTCACCAATTCACTGTTTATGGATGTCCCACCACCAAAGTCTGTCCGCCAGATGTTATCATTCAGGTATTTCTTTCCCAACGCTTTCATCGTATGATCCAAACAAGCTCCTCATAAACTTACTATCTTCCTTTGGACTTTTTTCTCAGCGTCTTCACTCCATATTATTCTGAGGTTGTGCTATACAGCATGGCGGAACTCACTAAGAGAAATGAGGATGGAATATCAATCTTGTTCTACCTTCAGAAAATATATCCAGGTATGTCGGCCTTGTGAGTTCCTTAAAAGATTAATGACTATTGGCTAGGTTTTGATATTTCTTACTAACAAATGGTTGTTGGATTGCTTCTATTAGTCTTCTTGTGCTTGCTTATTTGTGTTACCGTTATGGGTAGGTGCCTACAATGTTTTCATCGATGTTTGATATGTTGCAGATGAGTGGAAAAATTTTCTTGTACGGATAGGACGGGACGAAAATGCGTTAGAAGTCGATCTTCTAGATAATGAGAGAGACATACTAGAACTTCGATTTTGGGCTTCTTACCGTGGACAAACGTTAGCTAGAACAGGTAAAGTAAACTAGTCACTACACCCTTTTTCCTTGGGGATACACGTTCTTCAGGTTCTAACATTTCAAGTTATATTGGTATTAATCAAGAAAAATAGCTTTTGTTGTTTTTTTTTCACCTGTCCCTTGCATATATTTTCAGTGTTTTTCTTACGTGTTATTGTACATGCAGTTCGCGGGATGATGTATTATAGGAAAGCCCTCATGCTTCAGTCTTATCTAGAAAGAAAGGCCGGAAGAGGTAAGAGGCTAAGAGCTTTCAGTAATTATAAGTTTTGGCCAAGATTTTTCTTAGGACTATCTCACTATTACAGACGTGGATTCCACACTTTCTGGTAATGACACAACGGAGTCTGAAGGATTTGAGTTATCTCCTGAAGCAAGGGCTCAAGCAGATCTGAAGTTTACATATGTGGTCACATGCCAAATATATGGAAGACAGAAAGAAGATCAAAAACCTGAAGCTGTTGACATTGCATTACTAATGCAAAGGTATGCGTTCTGGATCTCGCTCTTGGTCAATGAGATGTGTTTTTCTACTATTTGTCAAGCGCTCTGCTATTATTCTGTTATAAATATTTTTTCACCACGGTAACCTCTTCCATTCTATTTTCAGAAACGAAGCCCTTCGCATTGCTTATATCGATATTGTTGATACTCCAAAAGAGGGTAAATCTCATACAGAATATTATTCAAAACTTGTGAAGGCCGACATCAGTGGAAAGGATAAGGTAAGCTTTGATATCTGTGAACCCAGTCACGAGACTAGTCTTCTTCCTTAATGTTCAAAACACTTAAACATGCAAGTGTAGGGTAAACTGAGATTGCACTACAAAGGGAATTGGGGTTTCCTCCTCCTATTCGTTTTTGGCCTTATTATTTTGTTGTATGAAATGATCACTTTACCTTTTTTTTTGGTTGTGCAGGAAATTTACTCCATAAAGTTGCCTGGGGACCCGAAACTTGGTGAAGGCAAACCTGAGAATCAAAACCATGCCATTGTCTTTACTCGCGGAAATGCAATCCAAACTATCGATATGAATCAGGTTAGCATGCAATTTATTTTCTTCCCGTGTCATCTTTTTGTTTAACAAAGAATACTTCCTTACCGAAAAGCGCATACTGAATTCATCTGAGTTTAGAGTTGGACATCTCATCTCATCTCATGTAAATGTACCTGATTCTTCTATCAAGTGTCATGCCTGCTTTACATTCAGATTTCTACATGAGAGTTAAATGCATCTCCGACCCCTAGCATGATGTTCTGTTTTTGTTTTCTGTTGTTATTTGTTAGGATAATTATTTTGAAGAAGCCTTGAAGATGCGAAACCTTTTGGAGGAATTTGAGCGTGACCATGGAATTCGTCCACCTACCATTCTTGGAGTTAGGGAACATGTATTTACTGGAAGGTGTGAACCAGACATCCGTATATCTATTTTTCTTATATAATATATATATGTATATCACCTTAAGTAATTGTCTGTGACAATATGCAGTGTCTCCTCCTTGGCCTCTTTCATGTCCAATCAAGAAACCAGCTTCGTAACTCTAGGTCAACGAGTATTGGCGAAACCCTTGAAGTAAGCAACTACCAATATGTTTTTCTTCCTTGAACTCATGGAATCCTTATTCTACAATTTCTGAATTCTAGGATCCGCATGCATTATGGTCATCCAGATGTCTTTGACAGAGTTTTTCATATTACACGTGGTGGTATTAGTAAGGCCTCTCGAGTCATCAATATTAGTGAAGATATTTTTGCTGGTAAAGTCGATTCCTTAACTGACAGTTACCTTCAAAACTGGCCTTTTTATTTAAAATTTTCCACACTTGATTAATGTGTCTTTCTAATATGTGTTTTCAGGTTTCAACTCAACTCTACGTCAAGGGAATATTACTCATCATGAGTATATTCAAGTACGTACTAGTTTACTCTTTACAATTAAAAAAGGATAAAAAAATATATACACTAATTCTATTTACAGGTGGGCAAAGGGCGAGATGTTGGGCTCAATCAAATAGCTCTGTTTGAAGGGAAGGTTGCTGGTGGGAATGGTGAACAGGTTCTTAGTCGGGATGTATACAGACTTGGCCAGCTCCTTGATTTCTTCCGAATGATGTCATTCTACTTTACAACTGTTGGCTTCTATTTTTGTACAATGGTATGTTGACCCTTAATCAAGCCATACTGATTTTATTCACATCTCACCATATTTTTTCAAGTTGACACCTACTTCCAGAATGTTTACCTAGTCTAAAAAGTGCCATCTTAACGTCATGGTTTCTCCTTTTACCTCCATAACATTACTTAGCAGTTAACTCTGTAAAAGAAGTTTAGGAAAATTCTTGCATTATTAATCTCTGTTAGTCACTTTAGTTTTTATCCTTTGTATCTGGAACTGTTTCTGACAAGGTCCAACTTTCCTAAACCCATATTTGACATTTACATGGTCTTTGCAGTTGACGGTGCTTACTGTGTACATTTTCTTATATGGGAGAGCATATCTGGTAAGATTGGTTACCTGATGTTAGTTATTGTAAGATTTATTCTTTTATATATTATCCATGATACTGGTCTCTATATCCCTACTTGTGTTTTATAGGCACTTTCTGGAGTTGGAGCTACTATTCGAGAAAGAGCCATTCTTCTGGACGATACTGCACTTAGTGCCGCCCTGAATGCACAGTTTCTGTTTCAGATTGGTGTCTTCACTGCTGTGCCAATGGTTTTGGGCTTTATTTTGGAACAGGGTTTTCTCCAGGTACTGGTTTTCCACCATTATAGTCATATCATAATGTTACCATAATTTTATCTTTTGTCTGTCAGTAGAACTTATTCATCTTTCATCGTGTAGGCCATTGTCAGTTTCTTAACTATGCAGTTTCAGCTATGTACTGTCTTCTTCACGTTTTCTCTTGGCACAAGAACTCATTATTTTGGACGGACAATTCTCCATGGTGGTGCAAGGGTATATTCGCATTCTTGGTTCTTAAAACCCTCTATATTGTCTGGATTGTGATAAGCAGTATTTGTCAACAGTACCAAGCCACTGGAAGAGGCTTTGTGGTCAAACATATCAAATTTTCTGAAAACTACCGTCTTTATTCCAGAAGTCATTTTATAAAAGCGTAATCTCCTCTTTTATGCTCTTTGTTTATTATGTACATACGTTTCTTATGTATACCTGTAAAGGATGGAAATTCATTGACATGCTACTTTTTTGTTTCTCTAGGATGGAAGTTATTCTCTTGTTGGTTGTCTACCTCGCATATGGAAATGATGAGGCTGGTGCTGTTTCCTACATTCTTCTGAGCGTTAGCAGCTGGTTTTTGGCTTTGTCTTGGCTTTTTGCTCCGTACCTTTTCAATCCTGCCGGGTTTGAGTGGCAAAAGTAAGTTGTGCTATCTTATTTATATTCTCATGAGTACCATATTCTCCCATTGAGCAATTTGTATTCTCATTTCAGAGTAGTGGAGGACTTCAAAGAATGGACAAATTGGCTCTTTTACAGAGGTGGAATTGGTGTGAAAGGAGCTGAAAGCTGGGAAGCATGGTGGGAAGAAGAACTGGTAATATATCCAATTCCCAGCCAAAACCTTCGTTTATGATATCCCTTGGCTATATTGCTATTGTTTTTACTTCTTTGTTACATAATTACTTCCTTCTGGAATTTCTTACTCGTATGGCAATTAATTTTTCTACTTTATTTGGAAAATAATAATTATATTTGTGCGCCAACAGTCTCACATTCGGACCTTGAGCGGGAGGATAGTGGAGACCATTTTAAGCCTGCGATTCTTTATCTTCCAGTATGGTATTGTCTACAAACTGCAAATACAAGGATCAAATACGTCATTGGCGGTAACAGTCTTTCACTTGATTTACTGCTTTTATCATACCTTAGCAGATCTTAGTTAACTAGTTTTGGTGCTATAGTTGATGATTCTTTTGGTGCCTTTTCCACGTCTTAGAATGGTATCTGTGTAGCAATAACTACAATTAAGAAAAATGCAGTAGTCGATCAGTGATCCCTATTCATGATTCGTTTCAGTACCATCTGAAAATTACTTGCGAGGGTAGAAAAGTTATGTGTTACATAGTAATGACCTGGCTGGTGGCATTATATAGGACTTTATATGAATTTCCTTAGTCTTCATTTTCCAATCAGAATTTGTAGTGTAACGAGACTCTTGAACTTGTGCAAGTGTTGCTTTATGATATTTTCTGTGAACGCAGCCGCTTAATAGTACCACTTATACATCTGCAGGTGTATGGCTGGTCATGGGCTGCATTTGCATTTGCGATACTACTTTTCAAGGTCTTTACCTTCAGCCAGAAGATTTCTGTCAATTTCCAGCTCTTGCTGAGGTTTGTACAAGGCCTTGCTTTATTGATGGCTCTAGCTGGTATAGTCGTAGCGGTTGTGCTCACAAAGTTGTCAGTGACGGACATATTTGCCTGCGTATTGGCATTTATACCGACAGGATGGGGAATTCTATCTGTAAGTTTTCTTTCTTTCTCATTTCGATCTATACCTTCACTTTTTGAGTCCCAACTTCACAAACACATCTCTTTTGTTAGATTGCGTGTGCTTGGAAGCCAGTCATAAAGCGGATGGGGATGTGGAAATCGATCAGGTCGTTAGCAAGACTGTATGATGCAGGAATGGGAATGCTCATATTTCTTCCGGTTGCACTCTGCTCATGGTTCCCTTTTGTCTCGACCTTCCAAACTCTTATCCTCGCAGGAAACAATCCCAATTCTGGTCTTTGAAACTTCTATTAGCTTTGTCTTTTGCTATTTATCTGTTGCTGTTTTTGTATGATACTAACTTATTTGTGTTTAGATTTTCCGAGTGTAGTAGTAGAAAATGATTGGAGAGAGCCTATTTGTATTTGTTGTTAGGGGCTGATTTGTTTTTGTATCTTGATGCATTATTTTGATATAACACGTAAATATTGTATCAAGAATCTACATCTAAATACTGTTCAGTTTTTGTATTTTTTTTTTTT
>OVAU01000443.1:0-20704 GCA_900406315.1 Biscutella laevigata subsp. laevigata
TATAACTTTTTTAAGTAGATAAACCATGTTTTAATATAATAAATTTAAAACTGTTTATTACCAATATGAGAGATTCTAGTGTTGGGCAGCTCTCAAGAATAGTAGGCAACATTCTAAGCTCATACTTACAAAATTCAACATTCAAATGGGATAGGTGACGAAACTGAAGCAACAGTCCGCTTTCCAAGTATACAAATATATCCTGATAACAAATGTTTGGTTAGAAACTTTCTTTCCTGAAAGAATGATTAAATTTTTTCATATATGTATATATATATAGTCATGTATACCTTTCAGAGAACGTTGCTAATAACGAGTTTCTTGATCCTTGATATATCAGTTAGAATCTCTTAAATCAAGCTAGTCTCTTTAAGATAGCCACTAGCCGTGCGATTAAAAACTGAACCGGTTGTACCGAACCGGACCGAACCGGTTTTTTGGGTTTTCGGTTCGGTTTCGGTTATCAATCGGTTTTCAATCGGAACCAATTTGAAATTGATTTCGGTTTTCGGTTCAGATCGGTTCGGTTTGCCGAACCGATCGGTTAACCGAATATTTTTTTTTTTAAAAAAAAATTGAAATTAAACTGAAATTAAACCAAAATTAAACCGAAATTTTTAATTTAAACCAAAATACCCGAAAATACCGAAATTAACCGAAAAAACCGAACCGAATTAACCGAAATTAACCGAATTACCCGAAATTAACCAAAATATCTGAAACCGAACCAGTTTTTTTGGTTTAATTTGACAAATCGGTTGATTTCGGTTCGATTTTTGAAAAACCAAAAAAATCGAAAACCGAACCGAACCGAGATTTTAATCGGTTCGATTCGGTAAAAAAATTGAAAACCGAATAAATCGAAAAACCGAAAAAACCGACCCGTACCGACTCGAACCGAACCGAATCGCACCCTTAATAGCCACAATCAATATCTAATTTGGCAGAGGAATCCAAATGATGATCTTATAGTTCTTAAATCTGTTAGTTTTAGTCTTCAAAAACTGGAGTAGAAGAGCATCAATCCCAACTAAGGTATTCTCATATATATAGATTCTCTTCAACGAACGAGAGTGTGTACTCGTAAGAGGTTTTCGATAAGACCAGTTGAACAGCCGATGAGCGTTAAATCTTCCAGAACTAGAGAGTTTGAGACAAGTTTCCCAAAAGTGGCTGCATGGAGAATTCTCATATATTCCAAGTGGATGATCTGCACACAATGTAAGGAAACAGACTCCACATTAACCAGACCGACCCGAGAGAGTTTTAAGAGTACCAAAATTTTATTCATCCCTATATATTAATTCAAAAACATTTTTCAAAACTAATTTTACCCTTACGTGTTATTTACATGTATATCATGATGATGTGTCATCTCTAGAATATCTCTTAGCAAATATTTAAAATGGGATTTTGTTTATTAGAATAATTACAATATATGCCACTACTAACCAATCAAATTAAATAATAAAGTTTTAATATATAATTATATAATCTTAATTGATTTCAGTTTTTATATTTATTAATATCACAAAATCAACCAAGTTAAGGAAACAAATAAAAACTTAAAAACGAAAATGTTCAACAATATCTTTGAATTAAAAGAAAATATCTTTTTCAACAATTAAAGAACACTTGACAAATGTCGGAGCCTCTTGGCATTGCAAGAAGTTCTTTTTGGATGTCACACGTTGCTTTTTTAGTGTAGTGAGCAACAATCTTCATTTTCTGCAAGACTCTAGAATTCTTCAGAAAGTAACTCACTAGCTCCATTTCTCCTTCATATTTTGGGATCCAACGTTTCCATTCCACAAACTTGAGTGATGAAACCATACATGTAGGCACTATTGAAAACTTCACATTTTGATCCTTCCTACAACGCTGATATGGAATCTTAACCAATTCCTGCAACAAAACATAAGAAGGGAAATGTATAAAAACTTCTCACATTATGAATAAAACCAAAAATTAAATTAAAATTTAGAACTGTTCATTACCAATATGAGAGATTCTAGTGTTGGGCAGCTCTCAAGAATAGTAGGCAACATTCTAAGCTCAGACTTACAAAATTCAGCATTCAAATGGGATAGGTGACGAAACTGAAGCAACAGTCCCCTTTCCAAGTATACAAACATATCCTGATAACAAATGTTTGGTTAGAAACTTTTTTTCTTGGAAGAATAATTAAAAAAATTCATATACCTTCCAGAGAACGTTACTAATAACCAGTTTCTTGATCCTTGATATATCAGTTAGAATCTCTTTAATCAAGGTAGTCTCTTTAATATAACCACAATCAATATCTAATTTGGTAGAGGAATCCAAATTGATGATCTTATAGTTTTTAAATCTGTTAATCCTAGTCTTCAAAAACTGGAGAAGAAGAGCATCAATCACAATTAAGGTATTCTCATATATATGGATTCTCTTCAGCGACCGAGAGTGTACTCGTAAGAGATTTTCGATATGATCAGTTGAACAGTTGATGAGCGTTAAATCTTCCAAAACCGGAGAGTTTGAGACAAGTTTCTCAAAAGTGGCCGCATGGAGAAGTCTCATATATTCCAAGTGGATGATCTTCACACAAGGTAAGGAAACAGACTCCACATTAACCAGACCGACCCGAGAGAGTTTTAAGAATACCAATGTCTTACATGTGTATATGATTGGATTCAGAGGTATCAACTTCACAAGATTGTAAGAGTGTTCAATATCAACATCGAGATGTTGAATCTTATGTGTTGTAGCAGCGTCAATCCATGAGCTGAGATATGACTCACAATCAACATGATTTAATCTTAAACGAAGTCTGCGAATCCATAACACTCTGCGGGAATCAAAAAACTTGTCGGAGAAACTTGTTAAGGCATTGAGATCTGAGAAACTGGAGGAGGTTAAGTCCAATCCAGGAACATGTAGCCAAACACTTCTCCATCTTTTGGATAAAGTGCTTGTTCTCACAGCATCCTTTGTCGGGAGATTATATAGTATCTCAGATATCAAAGCATTTGGTAACTGGCTAATCATATCTTCTTGTGTTCCATTGTCACAAGTTTTGGCTCTCTTCCTTTTACCATCCATTTTATTTTCTTCACACCACTAATCTATCCTCGTCAAATTTATGGAAAAAAAGTTACAAAAACAACCAACTAATCTGCAGAAAGTTATGACAAAGATCTAGTAAAACAAAATCGTTCAGATCAAATTTTCAATTGAACAAAATGAAAGTCATACACTGATATTCACAAGAAGATTCAACAACAAACACTATAATAGGACGACCTATAATCACATATTACGTTTGTTACCTTAAGTAGATTACAATCATCGAACAATATAAGAGGAAGAAGAAGAGTGTACCTGAACTGTTGATCAAACCTCTTCTTCCTTCTCTGCTTTTCCTCTCTTGAATGTGGTAGATGATTATCTTGTAAAATGCATATACATAAAAGATTTTTCATAGATATTATCTATTTTGGAATTTTACGAGTAAATGAAAATTAATTTTGGAAATTCAATTAATACCGCTCAAGTGGTTGTTTGACCATTTTTTGTAAATGTATTACCATTTGCGATAGTGAAAATATTTGACTGTATTCATGGTTTTAAAAAAAGATGTCGGTTTTATGTCTTTTTAATATCTTTTATGTCATATATGCGACAAAAATATATAATTAAATGAATATTATGACTAACTGAAAATGATAACAAATTTAGGAAATGAATTAATATCTCTCGAGTATCTGAGTTACCATAATTGCAATTACTTTAATGCTTTTGTTCAATGAAAACAATGTGAATTGTGTTCACGATTTTGGAAAACGACATGGCTTTAGATGTTTTTTAGATTTAATTACATATGCTATAAAAAGAATATTTTATGTCAAAAAAATGAAGAGAATCTGGATAATTTAAATGATAAGAACCAATCTATTCTTAGTCAATTGAAATAAGAAGAAGAACATACATGAGTTGTTGATCAAACCTCTTCTTCCTTTTCCATGGACATGTTTTTCCTCTCTTAAATGTGGTAGATGATTATCTTGTAAAATGCATATATATAAAAGATATTTCATAGATATTATCTATTTTGGAATTTTACGAGTAAATAAAAATAAATTTTGGAAATTCAATTAATACCGTTTTTTATAAATGTATTACCATTTGCTAGTGAAAACATTTGATTGTATTCATGGTTTTAAAAAACGATGTCGGTTTTATGTCTTTTTAATATCTTTTATTTCATATATGCGACAAAAATATATAACTAAATGAATATTATGATTAACTAAAAATGAAAACAAATTTAGGAAATGAATTAATATCTCTCGAGTATCTGAGTTACCATAATTGCAATTACTTTAATGTTTTTGTTCAATGAAAACAATGTGAATTGTGTTCACGATTTTGGAAAACGACATCGGCTTTAGATGTTTTTTAGATTTAATTACATATGCTATAAAAAGAATATTTGATGTCCGAAAGATGAAGAGAATCTCGATGATATAAATGATATTAAACGATTCATTCTTAGTCAATTGAAATAAGAAGAAGAACATACATGAACTATTGATCAAGCATCTTCCTCCTTCTCCTAGACATGTTTTTCTCTCTCGAATGTGGTAGATTATTATCTTATAAAAGCATATATATACATAAAAGATACTTCGTAGATATTATTTATTTTGGATTTTTACGAGAAAATGGAAATAAGTTTTAGAAATTCAATTAATGTCGTTCAAGTGGCTGTTTTACCATTTCTACAAATACATTACAATTTGTGGTAGTGAAAACATTTGATTATATTCATGGTTTCAAAAAAAGATGTCTTTTTAATATCTTTATGTCATATATGCGACAAAAATATATAATTAAAATGAATTTTATGACAAACTGAAAATGAAAACAAGTTTAGGAAATAGCTTAATATATCTTGAGTATTTAAGTTACTATAGTTGCAATTACTTTAACGCTTTTGTTCAATTTGGACCAATTTGAGTATATCTTGAGTATCTAAATTAATATCTTGAGTATTTTACACCGGCATAATAATAATATATCTTGAGTATCTAAATTAATGGTCCAATTTGAACCATTAATTATCTTCATATTTTTATCATATGAACATTATTTTTTTTGTTTATCTTTTATATTAACATAAGATGTAATATTACTGAATTTTTTATCTATATTATAAATATACATCTGAAATAATATTATAAAGATATTTTAATGATATTATTCTAAAAGTAAAAATATATTATAGATTGTATTAAAAATATTATTTATATTAACAATTAATATTACTATTAAAATAATTATTGATTTATCTTGAAAAAATCTTGTATAAGAAGTTCAGATTTATTTATATTTAAATGTTTTAATATTTCATTTAGAGTCTATCAAATATAAGGAGATTTTTTTTATATAATATACAATATTTTTGTAATTTTGTTGTAATTATTAATAGAATTATAGTTATTTATATATAATAATTTTAAATACATATTTTTAGTTTTACCTTTAATAAAAATTATATGTATTTTCGATTTTATCTTAAAAAAATATTTTTAATTTATTTTTTTGTTTTAATGACAAATCATGTATTTTATACTGATTTAAAATTTTTATTTTTAAAAGTAATTCTGAAATAATACTATAAAAATAAAAATAATTCTCTCATGGTTTCTTATTTATTTTTATTTTTCAACAATTCTCTCATTGTTTCTATAATTCTATTATTTTATATTCCACCGTGTATATACTTGACCGCCTCATCTTATATCACCACCCAATCAGATTTCGACTCTGACTTTTACTAAATAACTGACTCGTCATTTTATAATGACCCAAAAGATTTGCTTTTCGTCCAAGCATTAGAGAAGAGGAAAACTCAGAAACCGCCGACTTAAAATCGTCTGAATATCCTTCTTATATAATGAGTCGTCTCCTTCGAAACTGTTTCTTCTTCGTCATCGCCGGCTTAGGGTTTTCTTCTCTGTAAGCTAATATTATCTTCTAATCTCCCATCCGTAATTTCTTCTGGTGGCTTTTGCTTTTACAGAGAATCCCTTGCCTCCGCGATCGATCTAAAAAAAGTACGTCAAGTTAATTTTTTGTCTTTGTTTTTGAATTCGTCGCATGCGTTTCCTCTTTCCTTTTTCTGATTTTTTTTTATCCTCAAATTGGTGTATGGATTTTGTTTTGATTTTTTTTTTCAAACTCGGTTATTGTAGCAGATCGGCTTAGATTCGCTTGCCTCCGAGTCGTTTTGATTTGTTTTTGTTCAATTGATAGATTAATCGTGTGGTTTTGTCAACGATCTGCGTTTTTAAGGTTTTAATTTTGTTTATGAACGAAAAAAATCAATGAAGCTGCAATTGACTTGTTGCAATTTACAAATTTTGCAAAGCTATAGAGAGAGATATTTAAGGTTTTTGAAAATTATAATTATTCTTGCTTTTGTATTGCAGGAACTTTCTTCCCGACGGCTGTAGAATTTAAATAAAGACTGTGGCATTTCTTCTCTGATCGTGTTTTTTTTTATGACAGAGAAGACATCCAAGATGAACACTCATGTATCTATAACTGTTGCAGTTGGGTGAGTTTCAAGCTCTTGGTTGGGTTTACCATTTTACATGTTTTGATTCTGTGTCCACATATAAATAGTGTTAACTTGTAACATTGTTATTTATGATATTAAGCATTCCGTTTCTTTTGTGCAGAGGGTTCTAATGCTGTCGGCAAGACTCTATCTTTAGGACTGCTAGGGAGTTCTAAGTTACAGTTGACTTTTTCTTTCAAGGTTATAGGTTTAGCGTTGTTAATAGCTAGAAATGGATGCCAAGATCGTCAAGGTATTGGATAGTAGGTGTGAAGATGGTTTTGGGAAGAAGAGGAAGCGTGCAGCAAGCTATGCTGCATATGTTACTACTGGAGTTTCGTGTGCAAAGCTGCATCATGCGCCCCCACCAAACGGGGAGTGCCAAATTCCTGATAAAAAAAGGAAATTGGAAGCTGACAACAAGTTTAATGCTTCTGAGAACCGCTCTGGGAAATCACTCGTCAGATATTACACTTATTTTAAAAAGACGGCAATTGCAAAGCGTGTTATGATCTACGAGGCTGGTGAATGGAATGATTTGCCTGATCATGTTATATGTTCCATCAGAAACGAGTTAGAAGAGAAGAGAGCTGCGATTGAGTTCGAGCTGTGTGGTCACAATTTTATTTTGGATTTCTTGCACATGCATAGACTGGACATGGAAACGGGGGCAAAAACCCCACTTGCGTGGATTGACGTTGGAGGCAAATGCTTTTTCCCTGAAATTTATGAGACTGATGAAAGGACTAATTGCTGCCATAGTAACTATGTGGAAGATTCAAAGCAGTATGCTCCGCATGAGATCAAACTGCGCCTAGAGATTGACCTTAATGATAGGGAGTCGCCAAATTTGAATTTGGAGGAGTGTAGTGACGAATCTGGTGACAATATGGACGATGTTCCAGCAGAGGATAGCTGCAGCCGCAGGCTTGAAGCTGCTGATTCAAAATGGGATGAGACAGATGCTATAGCCTCTGGTATCAAGCCTGTTGAAACAGAAGGACTTGATAAAGATGCTGTAAAAAAAATGTTTGTTTTAGGAACAGCTTCTCTAGGGCCTGTAGCGCTACTGGATGTGGGCCGTTTTTCCAGTGAGTTTGCTGAAGCTCGTCTAGCACTTTTCCAGAAGCAGGTTGAGATCACTAAGAAACATCGTGGGGATGCAAATGTGAGATACGCATGGATTCCTGCAAAGAGGGAGGTTTTGTCTGCAGTTATAGTGCAGGGACTTGGAGTTGGTGGAACATTCATCAGGAAATCTATCTATGGTGTTGGGATTCATTTAACGGCTGCGGACTGCCCTTATTTCAGGTTTTCTCTTGCTGTCATTCAAAAATCTTTAGTTCATATATTTCAGGTTCATATTTCCGTTAGAGATATTTGGGGTGTCGAGTACCAACCGTGCATTTTCTTTTCAGTGCTAGGTATTGCGATGTTGACGAGAATGGAGTACGTTACATGGTTTTATGCCGTGTAATAATGGGAAATATGGAACTACTTCCTGGTAATAAAGCGCAGTTTTTCTCTGGTGGAGAAGAATTTGACAATGGTGTCGATGATGTCGAGAATCCAAAGAATTACATTGTGTGGAACAACAATATGAACACCCATATATTCCCGGAGTATGTTGTTAGGTTCAAGCTGTCTGTTCTCCCCAATGCTGAAGGTGATTAGTTTGTTCCCTTAATTCATTTGTTACATAAAACAAACTTCCCCCAATTCAAATCATTTGATGACGCATTGAAAGGGAAACAGCTTATAGATCTGGCTGAAGCTATGGTCTCTCATCTGATAAATCTAGAAAAACCTAACGACCTCCGGTGATTGTAACACATTTGGTTTGTCAAGAGACACTTCTCTGATTCATCATCCGGGGGTCGGATGAGAGATACTCACTTGCTTAATGGGTATTTCGATCCATAACATTCTGTTTCATGCAATGTTAGAATTAGTTGACATACACTGGTTTCTGCAGGGAATTTGGTTGCTAAGCATGATAACTCAGGTGTCACATTGGAAGGACCTAAGGATCTTCCTCCACAGTTAAAGTCGAACGTGAGTTTGGTTCTTTAGTGTTTCCTGCGTGTTATCTCGTTCGAGGAATTGAACAAACTATGTATTTGGGTTGTGTTTTTAATAAATAGGGAGCAGGAGGTTCAGGAAGTGCGAATAGTGTTGGTTCCAGCACTACAAGTCCCAAATCTCCATGGATGGCTTTTCCTGCAGTGTTTGCAGCAATCTCACATAAGATTGCAGAGGAAGACATGTCATCTATCAATGCTGGCTACCAACAACTGATGGTAGAAAATCGATTTAGGGGTTTGGTATAATACATCATTTTTTTCTGAAATTCGCTTAGTCTGTAATTTGTGGAAAATCTGTGTTGCAGGAAAAAAAGATAACGAGAGGTGAGTTTGTGAAGAAACTGCGGATGATTGTAGGAGATGATCTGCTTAGGTCCACCTTAACAGCTCTTCAAAACCAGCCAAAGTTGAAGGAGATACCTGGAAGCATGAGGGATCATGAAGGTTGTAAGTAAAAAAAGGATGATGACGATGACGAAAATCAAAAGGAGGCTGCTTTTTCTCTACCTATCTTTGTGGTTCTCCTTTTGACTTTTATATTTGAGACTTTTGGTTTTTGGGTTGGGTCAAGGTTAGATGGTAGAGTTTAATGAATGTGTCGACTTTTCTGTCGTGGCTAATAATATATGATTTACTAAAAGACAAACAAAGTCGTTGTTTCTTAGATGAAAACTTGTCGTGGAAGGCGTTGAGTCTTATTGTTGTGAAACATCTATCAAGTATCAACTACTTTTTTTCTCTATCTTCGCTTAGTTTATTGCATATGCCTCCCATTCTTTTGGGGTTACTCTCGACTTTGGCTTTGTGCTCAAGCTATACAGAGCTTTTTGACTAGATGATAAAGAAATACTGTAGACTTGAAGATTTATATACACCGGTAAATTGCAATACAAAACTACTAAAACTTGTGTGCAATCTAAAATGAATTGAACTTAAGTTAATCAACTAATATTTCATTTGTTACAAAAAAAAAAAAAAAAAAAAAATGATTTAATAAATAAATATAAGATAATTTTTTTCAACTAACTAGTATGTGCTATAATGGGTTGGCTCATCCAACCAAATTTTATAGTAAATGCTCTCATATATATTCGAAGCTGTGGTAAAAGGTGTTATCAAATAATTAAATACTAAACTAACTTGTTAAAATACAAATTTCTTTTTTAGTGCACTTGTATTACATATACATTATGCAACAAGATAGGTAGTTGGGTTTTGTTCTAGTAACATAAGAGATGATATGAAAACATAAATTACTCGTTTGTCGAGCTGTCAGTCCTTGCAAGTCGGTTGCTCGTGAGGGTGTAGGTAGGTTTTTACCCGTTTGTCGAGCTGTCAGTCCTTGCAAGTCGGCTTGGTTCTCTGGTGTCGTTGGTATGAAGTTTCAACAGGTGTTCTCTTGGTTTTCGGTCTAGTTCGAATCTTTAGCGGGATCCTCTGGTGAGTCTCGTGGTGTTTTCGGATCTGCTTTTGGTTTGGTGTTGTTTGGAGGACAGTGGTGGGTTGGAGATGGCTATGAGGTTTTCCGGCTGTCTACTTTCTCGGGCCGTCTTCAACTTCGGATGTGCTGAGCTGCTCTTGGTTTTTAAACCTAATGTTCAGCCTACTGTCTAGCTCTTCGTTAGAGTTCTTTCGGCTCCTCGTGCTTCGATCTCGCCGCGTCTGTGGTTCGTTTACTTGCTTGGTTGTTTCAGTCTAGTGAGTCATATGGCGTTTGTGTTTCGCTCCATGTCTGTACAGTTCAGATCAGTTCGAGATCTGTTTTTCTAGGTGGTATCCAACGAAGCGTTTTCAAGGCTTGGTGTATCCAGCTTCGCTGTTTCCGGGAGTTTCGTGTGGTCTAGTCATTTGGTTGTCTATCTCTTATCTTGCCGGAATGGATATCAAGGTTCTTCTTTTTAGGAGGTACGACTAATCCGCTATAGGAGGATTCTGAAGTTTGTTTTAGCTTTTAGGTGCGAGGCGGTTTTGAGGAGTTCGTGTGGTTCTAAAGCGAAGACTTTTTAGTTAGGTTGAATTTTAAGGTTTAGTACAGTAGTTTTCTTTGGTTTAGTTGTCTTGCTTTCTATCTTGCTTCTGGGGATGAGTTTGTATCCGCCGGCTTAGCTCACGGAGATTTTTTTGTATCCTCCGTCTCAGTTTTTTTTAGTCATGTTGGTGTAATATGCTAAATGTTTTGTTATATAAAATTTCAGTGAAAAAAAAAAAAAAACATAAATTACTTATTGAGGGCTCAATTTGCAACTCAAACGTCGGCTTAATATTTGGGCCTGGATGGAGCATGGGCTTGTAGAGTATTGATTATCTCATATACCCTTTTTGTTGGTCTAATGCTCTAAGCCATTTGAAGGTGTCAACGATATATTTCCATCAAATATATGTATTATCCCAAACCCAAATTAGAATACTCTATATAAAAAACAAATGATTAAAAATGACTTTTATAAAAAGTAACATATATTTGGCGATTACAAGGGCGATTTTTTAGCGGTTATTTAACGGTTACACTTTTCACGGCAACCAACTGTTTTTCCGTTTCTCTTCTCCGGCCACAGCCGGTAGAAACTAACATCGACGGAGTGGGTGTAGTGGTCTTCGCTATGCCCCATCTCCTGTCTCCACTTCCCACGTTCCTTGTTCCATGGAATCGTGATGCTGCTCAAGTCTCTATAAATTGTTTGCAAAATATACTTGCTATGCCATCCTGCAATCTTCACCTGCGAAAATCACTTACAAACATCACAATGTCAGAAAATATGCGTCGAACGATGCAAGAAATAGATTTGGGTATCCAAGACCCTCCTATTCTCTTGGCCCCTGAGATTGTTAACAAGGCTGTTCTGGATAATAGATTTATCCTCATGGGTCGACCTACTATCCCAAAAAAACAACCGCTTAGGGCAATGGTTGCAAACCTTCCAAGGATCTGGGGTCAGGAGGGCTCAATCTTTGGTCGTGTTGTGGAAAATAACTGTTTCCAGTTTGTTTTCCCTTCGGAGGAATCTCTGAATATGGTCATTAATCGTGGACCGTGGGCTTATGCGGACCGCATGATAGTGTTGGAGCGCTGGTTTCCCTCTGTGATCCCTATTCCACTGGATCATATCAATTTCTGGGTCCAGATTCGCGGCATCCCGACTCAATACTTCAACGATGACATGGTTGCGCATATTGGAGAGCGTCTGGGACAGTTTATCAAGGTGGACCCAATCAAACCGGAATCTGCCTCCAGGTTGGATTTTGGCAGAGTTCTCATGCGGTGGAATGTTAATCACCCTCTGCGTTTCCAAAAGAATTTCCAATTCTCCCCTGGGGTTAATACTCCTCTGCGGCTTCACTATGAGAGGCTTCGGGGATTTTGTGATGCTTGTGGGCTCCTGATTCATGACTCTGGTCGCTGCTTGCAAGTGAAACGTTTCTCGGAATCTGCTTCGGATGGTGAAGCAAGCTCTGCTCATACTGTCCCTGAAAATCACCATGGTCACCACGAGAACGCCCCAACCAATCAACTGATAACAATCACGAGCTCAGCTACTTCTACTCCTTTAAATCAGGGGATACCCCCAATCCAGGATTATCTTCGAGGTACTACTTCTCGTGATTTGGCTATCTCTGGTTCTCACTTCAGTCTACCTGCTCCAGATCACGTTTCAGGTAGATATGAAGAAAATAAAAAGCGTAAACTGAGTATAAGAGACGCTGAGGGTATGGGTGAGTCTAGTGCCCGTAATCTGATGGATGTTACTGAGGCAAACTCTTCTTCTTCTTCTTTGAGAGGCGCGGTGGGCCCTGTTCCACCACCAGATCTATGAGAGCAGCAGCTTGGAACTGTCAAGGATTAGGTAATCACCTGACAGTTCGACGCCTAAAGGAGATTGCCCAAAAGCATCTCCTGGACTTGATTTGCCTGTCTGAAACAAAGAAAGATGATGACTATGTTAGAGATATCTGTGTCTATTTGGGTTATGTTAACTATTGCATTGTATCTCCGAAGGGTCTAAGTGGTGGTTTGGTCATTATGTGGAAAAACTCTCTTTTAATTTCTGTTTTATCTCAATCCCCTAATGTAATCGATTGTCAAATTGAATACAAAGCTGATCGTTTCTATTACTCCTTTATCTATGGCAATCCTATTACTTCTCAAAGGAGAAATGTCTGGGAAAAACTTCAACGTTTATCTCTAACCAGAAAAAATGAGCCTTGGCTAACTATGGGGGATTTTAATGATATTAAGTGCAATGAGGAAAAGAAGGGTGGTATTGCTCGGAGTGATCACTCTTTCAGAGATTTCAGAAGAATGATTGAGGTCTGTGACTTTATGGACTTACCCTTTTCTGGGAACAAGTTCTCCTGGTCTGGTGTAAGAGGAATCCACCATGTTACTTGTTGCTTGGATCGAGCCATGGCAAACTCAAGTTGGTTATTGAATTATCCCTCCTCGGAAGCAGAGTTTGAGGATTTCTGCAGCTCTGACCATAGACCTGTTATAACAAAAGTATCGAATGTCAGATTTCAGCCTAGAAAACAATTCTATTATGATCACCGACTTGCTATTCACGATGATTTTAGGGATTCAGTTCTTTCTGGATGGCGTCGATCTATAAGACCTACCTTTTTAGAAGGTCAATTGCATCAACGATTACTAAACTGCAGACGTCAAATATCTCAATGGAAAAGGCAGAACCGTTTCAAATCAAACGAGCTAATTGAGTTGACAAAATCTAAGTTGGATCATGGTATTGCTTCAGGATCTATCTCTAGCCAAGAAAAGCATAATCTTCAGATTAAGCTAAATAATCATTATCGCGATGAGGAAACGTTTTGGAAGATCAAAAGCAGAAATACTTGGTTGAAAGAGGGTGAGAGAAATACAAGGTATTTTCATAATGTGGCAAAGGGTCGACGTGCTAAAAATCATATTCATATGATCCAAGATGCAAATGGTATTACTCACCGGGGTGATAATGATATAAGTCGGGTGGCTCTTTCCTATTTCACTGACATTTTTGGCAATTTGGATCCTTCCCAAAAGGATTACTCGGACGCCTTTAGGGGGTTTCCAGCGAAAGTCTCTTTGGTCATGAATACCCATCTCACTGCTCCTGTCACAGAAGAGGAAATAAGATTAGCAGTCTTTGACATAGGGCCTGATAAAGCACATGGACCAGATGGGTTTTCAGCCTCCTTCTATCATCAATTCTGGTCGGATATTAAGGTGGATATTTGTAATGAAATACGAAGATTCTTTGAACAAAATGAAGTTGATACCCAACTTAACCATACTAATCTTTGTTTAATCCCTAAGGTTACACCACCGGTGACTATGACTGACCTTATACCTATTGCCTTGTGCAATGTCAGTTACAAAATCATTTCAAAGATTCTGGTAAATCGATTAAAACCTTTTCTTAATGGTTTGGTTTCTGAAAACCAGGCGGCTTTTATACCAGGTAGAATGATAACTGATAATGTCATAATTGCGCATGAAATTTATCACGCTCTCAGAGTTCGGAAAAGGCAGTCTAGATCGTATATGGCTGTTAAAACTGATATTTCAAAAGCGTATGACAAAATTGAATGGGATTTTATCCGAGAAACCATGACAAGAATGGGATTTGATCAGAAGTGGATTACCTGGATAATGAATTGTATTACCACTGTGAGCTTCTCAATAATGATAAATGGGGCCCCGTCGGGGCTTTTCCATCCAAAGAAAGGAATTCGCCAGGGTGACCCGCTATCTCCTTATATTTTCATCCTTTGTGCTGAGGTCTTGTCGCATATGATGACTCGTGATCTGCAAGAACGGAAAATGAAAGGTATTCAGCTAGGCCTAAACAGTGAACCTGTGAATCATTTGCTTTTTGCAGATGATTCACTCTTCTTTATGCAGGCGAATGTAGCTAATGCTAATCGAATTAAAGCAATTTTAAAAGACTATGAGACTATCTCGGGTCAAGCGGTAAATCTAAGAAAATCTGCTATTACATTTGGATCACGGGTTCATCATCCCATACAGACTAGAATCAGAAACTTGTTGGGTATCCATAATACAGATGGGGGTGGCAAGTATCTGGGTCTACCTTACCAATTTGGGAAGAAGAAAACGGAAATGTTCCAATTCATTTTGGATAAGGTTGAAGCAAGAACTTCGGGTTGGAACAAGCAGTTCCTGTCTAAAGGCGGTAAAGAGATTCTCTTGAAATCAATAGCCATGGCTATGCCTATTTATTCAATGAACGTGTTTAAGCTTCCAAAGAAAATTTGCTCGGATATCACTACTATGATCTCAAGATTCTGGTGGGGATCTGGGAAAGACAAAAAACGGATTCACTGGTATTCGTGGAAAAGGCTTTGTGTACCTAAAAGAGAAGGAGGCTTAGGATTTCGTGACCTTGAACAGTTCAATATTGCCCTTCTGGGGAAACAGGCGTGGAGAATTCTAAATCATCCTAACTCCTTGGTGTCTAGAGTTTTAAAACAACGTTATTTCAGAGACACAAACATTTTAGATGCAAAATTAGGCACTCAACCTTCCTACATCTGGCGTTCCATTTTAGAAGGAAGGGACCTGTTGAAAGAGGGTGTTCGACATACCATTGGTGACGGTAAAACTATTCAAATTTGGAAAGACCCTTGGATTGTTGATACTGCCCCAAGACCGGCCATTCAAGGTGCTAATGTTGTCTTGCCCTCCACTTTTGTCCATGAGTGGATAGATACACCTTCAAAAACTTGGAATGAAAACAAGATTCGCAGTGAGGTAAATCCAAATGAGGCAGAGATAATTTTGGCAACAAAAATAAGCAGGTTGGCAACGATGGATAAAATTGGGTGGCACTACTCAAAGAATGGTATTTACACGGTGAAATCTGGATATTGGCTAGCTACTCATTTGAGGAATACAGATCATATTCACCAAACGGATGGGCCTGCTGTACTTAAAAATTCTATCTGGAAACTTAAGTTACAACCGAAACTTCAGCATTTCCTGTGGGATATGCTATCTAATAGTCTCCCGATAGGAAAAAATTTGCGAAAAAGGCATATTTCACCTGACTCCATTTGTAAACGGTGTTTTGCGGATGAGGAAACAAATGAGCACCTGTTCTTTGACTGTCATTATGCTCAAGCTGTCTGGCGTGCTTCAGGGATTCCAAATCCACAGTTGTATGATCCTCTTTGTTCCTTGTATCAGAAAGTTGCAGCTTGTATCCATTGTAATACTGCCCCAACCACAAGTAGAGTTCAGGCCCTACCGCTGTGGATCCTTTGGAGATTATGGAAGAGCAGGAATCTCCTGGTTTTTCAATTCCAAAACATACATTGGAGTAAGATTTTAGAGCAGGCAAATGGCGATGTCAGTGAGCGAGATCTAGCGATGTCTAATTTGGATAGTGCTGATGGTGTTTCAAGAAAGCCAATCCATTACATCGCAGAGAATTGGAAACCTCCTGAGATAAATTTTGTTAAATGTAACGTTGATGGCTCCTTTCTAAATACATCGACCAAGGCTACCGCGGGTTGGATTGTTAGAGATTCAAGAGGTAATTACCTTGGAGCAGGCCATGCAAGGGGGAGGAGAGCTGCAAATCCGCTGGAGGCGGAGATACAGGCACTTGTGATGGCTATGCAACATACGTGGAGCCGAGGTTTCAAGGCGGTCGTCTTTGAGAGTGATTGCCAAGAGCTTATCGCCATTGTCAATGCAAAACAAACAAATTTTGGGTTAGACAACTGGTTGCAAGACATCATTTTCTGGAAAAACAGATTTGATTCTGTAAATTTCACCTGGATTCGAAGGCATGCAAACTCAGCAGCAGACACACTTGCGAAATCGGTGCCTCTTGATGTTGATTTTAGATTTTTTAGTTTACCTCCTTTCTTTATTTTGCAAGACATTTGGGTCCATTATGGGCCAAGTTAATTTAATTTTGTTTCGAGTAAAAAAAAAAAAAAAAAAAAAAAAATTAAANTTGAATTTGACAATTCATATGCATTTTGTTGGCTCGAATTGACAATTCTAGTGAAAAAAATATTATTATTTGGAATTTATGATTTTTCGTGAATGATGGAAAAGTGATATAATATAGTGACAGGACTGTGAAGTAGATTACAAAACAATTGTCGTTGATTGGTCCCCTACTTTGTTACACTTCGAACTCGTGACAGTCATTCGTTTTTATTGACCATAATTTCCCTTTGGGTCCCACCTTCTTCTTCTTTGACACGTCACTTCTTCCGCTACTTCTCTGGCATATATGTATGTATAATGTATATCAATATATGTCTTTGTACGTATGAGTTTTGTCTCATTATTTATTTAGGGAAGAGAGACTCTAGGTTCCCGCGTGAATTTCGCCTTATTATCCGTTGTCTTGTAAGAGAATAATTAATTTTGTTATATATACCTCTTCTTCTTCTCTTTCTGCATTATTCTTGTTTTCTTTTCATTCTTCTTCTTTTTTTTTTTTGTTGACAAAATTAACCTAAAATCTACGTAAAATTTATAGATATCATCTACTCAAACAAAAAGTCGTTGACAAAAAAAAATCAAACAAAAAGTCTATATTTCAAATTAATATAAAATTGATTGACATTATTGAATTAGTTGACGTTTGAATTAACGTTGATGGGACCAACACGCACAGCTTCTTCCCCATGCAAAAGCTCCTCGAGCTACTCAATTAACACTGCAGTTTTTCATGAAATAGTCTCTTCTTTTTTTTTTTTTCATTTTATGTACATTTCTTGTTTAAAAGTTTATTTTACATTTACTATAAACTTTATCTATTATATTAAAATAGAATTTATCTACTTAAAAAGTTATAATTGACTATGTCATTAATGACTAGACAAATAAAATTAGATATATATTCATAACATAAAATATTTAATTAAATTAAATTAAAAATATATATAAAACTCAGAAGTTCACGTGCATATATAGCTATAGGTTGGTAAAGTTTTGAGATTTTTTAGGATTAATAGTAGATGATTAAATAACTAACATATTATTTTCTAAAAATATATTATATACATCAAATAAAAAACATCAACGTAGACATTTTCATATATTAAAATATATATATTTAGTTTTTCCTCTTTTGTTTTGAATATTTGTTACCATACATATTGTGTATACTAAATTAAAAAATATTTTAAAATCTAATTTACTGCATTATAAATTCCATCAAATATATAAAATTTATTTTAAATAAAAATAGTAATAATAACTAAAAACATATCACTTGCTAAAAAAGAAAAAAAAAACTAAAACCATATCAATCACGGGGTAAAGTATGTCAGTAGAATCTTTCAATAATGAATTTATTTACATTAAAGCAAATCATATTTTAAAAATATTTTATTGAATTGGCACATAATATAACTAAAATAAGTAATTAATATAAAATATTATGCGACTATAATTTAAAGTATCAAATTAATTTGAAAATAAAAAAAATAACTCTAGTTACATAGTTACGACCATCTTTCAACGTGGTATAAAGTACACGCCTGTAAATGTATTAACAAGAAAAGTATATTAATGTGTACCTGCATTCTAGGACCAGTCATACAATTTTGAAGGCCTAGAACATTTTTTTCTTAAATGTAAACACATTCTCTCGTTTTATCAATGGATGATAAAAAATATTAATTAACGTTTACTATTCATGTAACACTTAACCGTAATAAATAAATGGTGGTATATATATTTGCTAAATACTCAAAATTCTGATTCACATCACATATTTGATTGATACATATGCTAAGATACAATACATTATTTTTGTTTAACTATATTACATGTTCGGCTAATTGATTTTAGTAAGATACTCTTTATTACATATATTTGTTTAACGAAAGAGAGACATTTCATAAAAACTTCAAATATGTAATTAATTTCATGTATCAGACATTAAAACCATTAAAAGCCTATGACTTAACAAAACTTCTACATTTGCTTATGTTTTGAAAGACTTTGTTATCTTTATAAGATTATAACTTCTAGGAACTACATATAATATATATATAGGTAAATATTTCAAAAAACAACAACAAAAAGGAAGAAGAAAGAGATTTGTCTTGAAAGGTGAAAACAAGGAGCGTCAACATTACTGGTCACTTTCGTGATGATCAGTAAAACATCTTTGCAACATTTGGCAATATCAGATCCGACGGCTTACAGAGTAGCAGAGAGAGACCCCCAACAAACGAATCGTTGAGATTACAACACGTGGATGAGAGAGAGGGGAGTGTGTACGAAGAGAAGTCACAAAGGTGAAAATGATAATGTAATGATGGATTAATAATATATACAATGCTTTTGACATTCTGTGGACTTCGTGCTCTTCTGTTTCGTACGTCAGTAAATAATAATATCGAGCTCACTGTTTCAGTCTTTGCCTCAAACAAAGAGATAAAGATAGTGACAGAACCAAACTCAAAAACAAAATTAACTATTATATATATATAATATGTTTATGTGTGGGGTTTCTAGAGACAGGGATTGGGGATGCGAATCCGCTGTCGTTCCTGGTACGCTTGTGCCATGGCTTTCTATCGAGGGATTGGATAGTCCGGTTTGTTCATGTGTATAGAGAGGCTAACCGCCTTGCGGACGGGTTAGCCAACTATGCATTCTCTCTTCCGTTAGGTCTTCATTTTGGGGTTGAGTCTTTAGATTGTATTCGGTCTATTTACACGGAGGATTTAGCGGGTACTACGCTCCCACGTGATGTAAGAATCTGATTTTTCTCTTCTTTAATATTGGAGCTCGGGCTCCTGTTTTTACACCAAAAAAAAAAACTCATGTAGCAACTACTTACATATATACATAAAAAAAAACTACTTACATATATACATAAAAAAATATCTCTATGACTCGTGCCTATCAAAGGGAGAAAATTTCGGTTTCAGGCACCAATTCTAGCTACTCATTGTGTTGGTAATTATAATTTCAAATTATTGTGATACACCTTTACAAAAATTTGCTGATAAAGTAATAATAATCGAAGATGGAAGTCAATAAATTTGGGGTTGCATGAGAAGAAAAGGACAATTAAAAGGCTTTTAGCTTAAGGGAAAGTAAGACAAATTGTTCTCTTTATCCCATAAGGCTCCTTCTTATTCTTATGGATCTACTTGATTACTCGTGTCATTACATATATGATATATTTATAGTCAATGTAGACATGTATTCATTAGCATAATTAACAACACCAATAATTAGAACTCGTGTTCTATTTTTAAACTAATAAAGATTGGGGAGACATATCGATAGAGTTTGCAAATATCTTTAGAGTTTGCAAAATGCATGAATTTTTTTTTTTCAATGGATTATATTGAGCCGTTGGAAAAATATAACCGATTTTTTTTTATTCCGACAGATATTGACAATATTATTATAACCGATTTTCTATCGGATACTCGTCATTAATTTCCTATGAGTTTTTAACTTTCAAAAAATCTATCGGAAAATACTATATTTTGTTGTAGTGAAAGTTTGATATGAAACTTTATATCGACAATTACGTCGGTTAGTTAATATTTAGGGTAAATTTATAATTTTATTCTGTTATATAAGCATTACAACGGTAATAGTTGGTTAAAGATAATTAATTACTTAATCAATTTGGTATGAATATGAATATATGATAGCATTTAATAGTTTCGGTGGGTACAGGTTGCAATTCTTGGTGGATGATTACTACCTTTTGCATGCCTTTTAATGTTATGTTATGCTTTCAAGACTTGAAACTTTTTCATAACTGTTGCAGTTCAAGTGATCAACATAAGTAATGTGCAGTATATTAATCCAACATGATGGTGTAGTAAATTTACGTCATTGATCTATATATCCAATACTTTGTTTATATATCTCCTATATATTAATAGAGAAGTATTTTTGCTGACGTGTCAATACCAGAATCATTTTGAGTCTAAAATGATGATGTGTTGATTTCTGGTGCATTCAATTCAAAATAAGGTTTAATTTTCTTATGAAATTACA
>OVAU01000444.1:0-20695 GCA_900406315.1 Biscutella laevigata subsp. laevigata
CAAAAATCATTTAAAATTTCATTTTCAATACAATGGTCACATGGGTTAACAACGAGTAAAATCATGATACACAAAATAAAACATTATAAATTAAATAAATTTATAGAAAATTATTTAGTATTAGCTATTAATCACACATTTAATTTTNCTCTATACTATTAAAATATCGTAATATTATAATTTTTAAAAAAATACCCCGCATATAATGCGGGTACAATTCTAATAACTTTTTATCGTAGAAAGAAGAAATAAATACTAATTGGATATTGGGATATATCTCATATTAATTATACAGATCTTCCAAAACTAATAATTATATACAAGATGACAATTTCGACAAAAAAAAAAAACAAGATGACAATTTGAATTAATTATCCAGATCTCTTTATCCATTATAAAAGGCAAATTCTTTGGCATATACACTCAAGAAATCTCACAAAAAAAATAAACATTTTTTCTTCCTAGACGAAATATTATATTACTCTAAAAGATAATCAAATATCAAAATGGTAATAATATTATCTAAAATCTCTTATTTCATTTTTTTATTTTTGGAAGATGCAAAATGATAATATTATTATTCAAATTTTGGGAACACTTTAAAGGAAAGAATAAGAAAATGCTAAAATTCATGTTCGTAAAGCTTTGATAATGGCGTGACAACTTTTTTCTCTCAACAAACACGAATCAATCTCCTCAATTTCTCACTCTAATTTCTTGCAACTCACTCCAAATCTCATCTTCTTTCTCTCTCTCTCGATTTCGTTTTCGAATCTAGATTCTTAGATTTCGCTCACACGTTTTCTGCTTCTTTCGAATTCCCTTTAACGAAATTATGGGAAGCTGTTTCTCGAGTTCTACTAAATCCACGTCTGAGATCGCACCGTTTGACCTCGTCGTTAAACCTCCTGCCGTCGCTGTACCAACTCGCGTTTCCGCCTCGCGACTTCCCACAGTTTCGGCGGCGGCGGAGACTGTACCGGCGAGCTTCGCCGCGACAGTGAGATTGTGCGGACCTCGTAACAGTCTGGTGACTTCTTATCTCCGTTTTGCTCTTCTTCACAAGAAAGTTCCTCTCCGTTTCGTTCCTTCGGAAGACCAAAAGCCGACGATTCAGGTCGGATCGGAGATTATGTCAGGATCTCAGGAGGTTCTGCTTAGTTACATCGAGGAGAAGTTTCCAGAGCCGCGGCTTATGATTTGGAAGTTTAATCTAGAAGGTTTCGACGAAGACACTCCACTGATAGTTAAGACGATTTGGCTTCAGCACAGGAGCATGTTATGGCACATCGAGCGGATGTTGAGATGGTCGGAGGATCTGGCGGCGCGTGGAGGTAGAAGAGCTGTGGATCCATCCGTGGGAACACCGAAGATGGAGATTAGGAAATTCGCGAATAGCTACACAAAGCTACAGGAGCTGATGGTTGAACATGCTCAAATGGAAGAGAGAATCCTTTTCCCTATTCTCGAATCTGTTGATTGAGGTAAGATTTAGGGCTAAAATTCATTCACAGGACATGATTTATCACTGTCAATGTTAATAATTCGATCTCTAGGGATGTGTAAAAGTGCAAACGAAGAACATGGAAGAGAATTACCAAAGATGAATGGAATCAAAGAAGATATCAAATCAATTGGAGTTTTGGACTCTGGAATCTGTTCAGAAGCTCTCTGTAGTCTTGCTTCTCGTTTCAAATCATTGCAGGTAAATATAACAAACAAAAACAATCTTCAGTTCTCGTGTTCTTGTAATGATTGAGCATTGTTAAAACTCTTCCAGATGATGTGTAAAACACATTTTGAAGAGGAAGAGAAAGATTTACTACCAATGGTGGAAGCTGCAGAAATGGGGAAAGAGAAGCAGAAGAAAGTAATGAATGAAGGATTAGAAGTAATGAGAGGGACACATTCTAATTCGTTAGATTTCCTCCTTGAAGGTTTAACTCCTCAAGAAGCTATGCAGTATCTTGATTTGCTCATGAAATTTGGTGATTCAAATCTTATCTCATCTTTTCTCTGTTCTGACTTAGTTGAGTAATCATTTCTTCTAATAAGCTGTTGTCGTGAGTTTGGGTTGTGAATTTCGTGTAAATAGATTCAGATTATCTATCAGACTTAATTGTGTTTTCTTATTCTTCTAGATAAAACCAAACAAAGTTACAACTTACAAGATTGCTGAGTGCATGTGATGTTTATTGAGAGGATTGATGGGCTTGATTCAGGTCGGTTATTGAGAGGATTGTCGATTACGGTAGCTTTTTCTTTTTACCTGTTTTAATGCTTTTAGACTTTTTGACACCGACAAAATAAGGTAACCGAAAAAGTACGATGAGTGACATAAAAACTGAATAGAAAAGCTGAAATAGAAGAGGCAAAAGCTGGTTAAAAGCTTAGTCACACGATTCAGAATCACTACACCTACTACTTCAGACCGGTTCTGTTGACACATAAACGTATGATAAGATTGGATTATGAGCGGCCTGATGAACACTTTTACGGTTAATTCTTGTTTTAGATTTTTCTTAAAAAACTTGACAATTTACTGTCTATTTACCATTCAAATCCTAACTTCGATTGGATAACCATTTTTCCAGAAGGAGAAGTACTCGATTAAACGATACTTGTTATTGATTTTTGGTTAATGATATTTTTTGAAGTTACGAATTAATAAGCTTTTATATTTAATGTTAAGATCTATGAGTTTATAACTCAAAACAAATTGACAATAGATAGATTGACACATCGTTCATATATTATTTATGATTCTTTTCAATTTCTGATCTCGAATATTATTTTCTATTACATCCCCTCAAGACAATGACTCTTTTATCCATAAATCTTGAAATATCAGGCAAGGACCGATGAACCACATTGGATTGTAATAGGAAGATATATTATGGTTACGCTATGATTCATTATCTGCTAGAGAATCTAGGGATAATATCTTCCGTCATATGTTGTATATAAACGATCACGTTATGATGAATAACACAACACAAATTTGACCTAACTTTAGCAAGGTATCAGAGCTAGAGATCACAACCTAAAAACACGTTTTTCAATTGAAACATGGCCGACGTAGATGGTGCGTCAAGCAAAACAACGAACAATAATGTTCAAGCAACCAACGATGGAGAATTAGTATCTCCTTACTACTTGCATCCGTCGGATAACACGGGGCGATTCTTCTGACTGGTGAGAACTATGACAGATGGGCAAAGCTGATGATGAACTCACTTCGTGCAACGCGAAAGGTGGGATTTCTCGATGGAACTCTGAAGAGACCGTCCAACGACTCGATTGAAGCTGAGAAATGGGACATGGTAAATTCAATGATTATAGGTTGGATATACAACAGTATCGAACCATGTCTTCGACCTTCGATGTCTCTGGTTGAGAACGCGAAGCTGATGTGGGATGGCTTGAGCAGACGATTCTCTGTGAGCGATGGAACCCGTGATCATCAGCTACGTGCTGATCTTGCGGCTTGTCGACAGGAAGGACAGTCTGTGGAAGTTTATTTCAGCAAACTCAAGCTTCTATGGGATGCGTTGTCGGATGTTGAACCAAGTTTTAGGTGTTGTTGTGGCGACGGCTCCTGCTCTTCTATGATCACATATCAACAAAAGTGTGAGAAGATTCGAGTGCATCAATTCTTGATGGGTCTTGACAGCAGTCGGTTTGGTATCACGCGATCCAATCTGCTGAGTAGAGAATATGATCTCAACCTGGATAAAGTTTATTCTCAGATCGTACAAGAAGAGCGTCATCTTCATGCTACTCGCAAAGCAGAAGAACGCAATACCACCATGGCCCTTAACGCAACTGCGCCAACGTCGAGCGCAACTCGACCAAATAACAAAGGAGTTAAGTGCATTCACTGTGAACGCATGGGTCATGAAGCTGCGAATTGTTTCCAGCTCGTCGGTTATCCAGAGTGGTGGAATGACAAAACCGGAGGCAGAGGCGCAGGTCGTGGAAGAGGTCACGGTGCTGCACCTCGAGCTAACGTAGCCGAGGCTCCGGGTGCGCCAGGGATTCCGAATTTAACTCCAGAGCAGTGGAATTCACTTGCTACGTTCATGAACTCTCAGAAGTCTACTCCAAAAGACAAGCCTTCTGGTAAGACTGATAAACTGACTTTGTCAGGTAAAGAAAGCCGGTATGATGTGCTTATTGATTACGGGGCATCGCATCATATGACCGGTGATATTACGTACTTTGTTAACTAATATTACTGCAATCACGCCTTTTCCGATTAAGCTACCCCATCACGTTGCTTGGGCAACACAACAAGGAACATTGAACCTTGGAGGCAAACTTGTTCTCGATAATGTTTATCTAGCACCTCATCTCACTATCACACTTATCTTTGTTGCTTAGTCGTTAGATAATGTTGTTGCTTGTGTTATGTTTACTAAACGGCATTGTGTGATACAGGACCTGACTTTGGAGACTTTGATTGGTGCTAGTGAGGCGCGCGATAGGGTTTATCATTTTACGGGAGCAATTGATGTTCATTCGGATAGTGCTGCAAATCGTTTGGATCGTGATATGTGGCATCGTCAACTGGGTCATATGTCTTCCAAAGTGTTGAATTCTCTTCATGGTGTTGGTGGTTTTCCGAGCTTTGTTGATGTTTTAAATAAATCTTGCGATGTTTGTATACGTGCAAAACATTCTCGAGATCGTTTTTCAGAAAGTATTAATAAAGCTACGACATCGTTTTCTTTGATTCACTGCGACTTTTGGGGTCCTTAGCGTACTCCAGGAACTTGTGGTGCCCTATACTTCTTAACCGTAGTTGATGATTACTCTAGATCGATTTGGACTATATTATTGCTTGAAAAGTCGGAGGTCAAAACTGCTTTGCAGAATTTTTTCCACCTGGTGGAGAGACAGTATAACACTAAGGTTTTATCAGTTCGAACGGATAATGGAACTGAATTTACATGCATGTGTTCGTTTTTCAGCTCCGAGGGTGTAATTCACCAAACTTCGTGTGTCGCTACACCGCAACAAAATGGTCGCGTTGAGAGAAAACATAGGCACATTCTCACTGTAGCTCGTGCTCTGTTATTTCAAGCTCATTTGCCCACGACGTTTTGGGGAGAGGCCATAGTTGTGGCTTTTTATCTTATTAATCGAACGCCTTCGACGTTGCTGGATGGTAAGACTGCATATGAGGTATTAAATGACAAGCCTCCTGATTATGATCAGATTCGTACGTTTGGTTGTTTGTGCTTTGCGAAGCGTGTGATTCGGGACAATGACAAATTTCAAGATCGAAGCATCAGGTGTATGTTTCTTGGTTATGAAGCAGGAAAGAAGGGATGGCTTGTTTATGATCTTGACAAGTGTGTCAAGTTTGTTTCCAGAGATGTTATATTCGAGGAAACTGTGTTTCCATATGAGGCTTTGTTAAGTCCATCTCCGATGACTGAAGCAGATGTGATGCATTCGACAGTTTTTGAGGATGATTTTACACCGACTATGACGACAGGGGGGATGTTGTCGTCGATGATGGTCATTCTCTTCTATCCGAGTTGTCGAATGTTACACCGGCTGTTGTGTCTGATGCACTTGATTCGTCGAGTCCTGAGCCTGACGAACTTGATTCACTGGCTAGTGTGCCTGATACATCGGCTCCTACACATGATTTGGGTTCGGATCCTACTACGTTAGAGACAAATGATGACATGGGTCGTGGTAAATGTACCAAGATGAAATTTGTTCTGCTTGAGCCTTTCTTGACATATTTAGCACGACACAATGAAGATACCCATCACGCACCGACCAACTCAACTCAACAGTCTACGAGTAAGGTTTCTTATCCACTTGCTAATTATGTTTCATGTCAAAAGTTTTCGGTGTTGCAGCAAGCATACTTGGTCTCAGTTACGAAGTCGGATGAGCCTTGGTCTTATGGTGAAGCTGCTCGTTACACCGAATGGTGTGACGCAATAGGAAATAAGATTGATGCATTGGAGTTGAATCACACATGGGATCTTATCGATCTACCACCTGGAGCTCATGTGATTGGTAGTAAATGAGTCTATCGCACTAAGTTCAATTCAGATGGGACCACCGAACGTTACAAGGCAAGGCTGGTGGCATTGGGAAATAGACAACAAGAGGGAGTTGACTATACTGAGACCTTTGCACCCGTCGTCAAGCTCACCACGGTTCGCACTCTGCTCGCTGTTGCAACAGCTAAGAATTGGGAACTTCACCAAATGGATGTTCACAATGCTTTATTGCATGGTGATCTAGAAGAAGAGGTGTATATGCGTCTACCTCAGGGTTTTAATGCGTCTGAAGCTGACAAGAATAAAGTTTGTAAACTCCGAAAATCTTTGTATGGGTTTGAAGCAGGCTCCTCGTTGTTGGTTTACGAAGTTGTCTGCTGCTCTACTTGGGTTTGGTTTTGTTCAAAACTATGCCGATTATTCACTCTTCACCTATAACATAGATGGTTCAGTGGTCTATGTCTTAGTGTAAGTGGATGACCTTGTTATTGGAGGTAATGATTCGTCTCTTATAGCAAAGTTTAAAGCTTATTTGAGTGAATGCTTTCAAATGAAGAATATTGGTCCTCTGAAGTATTTTTTGGGAATCGAGGTATCTAGAGGCAAGGCCGGTATCTATATGTCTCAGCGCAAATATGCCCTTGATGTTCTATCTGAGAGTGGGCTTACTGGAGCGAAACCGGCTGATACACCGGTCGAACAGAACCACGGTCTCACGCAGGATGAAGGTCCTTTCTTCTCGGATCCAACACAGTTACGTCGCTTGGTGGGACGTTTGGTTTATCCCGTCATTACACGGCCTGAGCTTAGCTACGTCGTTCATCTTTTTGCTCAGTTCATGCAAACACCTTGCCAACGACACTGGGAAGCTGCTCTTCGTGTTGTACGTTATCTTAAAGGCTCGCCGGGTCAGGGAGTTTTACTTCGGTCGGATAATGATCTGGTGCTTTCCGCATATTGTGACTCTGATTGGGCGTCATGTCCGCTTACTCGTCATTCGTTAACAGGTTATGTTCTCCTGTTGGGATCGACGATGCTTTCTTGGAAGACCAAGAAATAACATACTGTGTCTAGATCGTTCGCTGAGTCTAAGTATAGGGCAATGGCCATGATGTTGAGTGAAATAAAGTGGATGACTTCCTTACTCGCTTTTCTTGGTGTTGAGCAACAGGCACCTGTTACTTTGTTTTGTGATAATCAAGCTGCTCTTCATATTGCTAATAATCTAGTCTTTCACGAACGGACTAAACATATTGAAGTCGACTGTCATTATGTTCGCGACGCGATCAAAGATGGTCTTCTGTCTACCTCGTACGTGAAGACTACAGAGCAAATGGTTGATATTCTCACAACGGCTTTGGGTAAACAGCAGCTCACTTACTTACTTGGCAAGCTAGGCGTTGTTGATCTACACGCTCCAGCTCGAGGGGGAGTAATAGGAAGATATATTATGGTTACGATATGATTCATTATCTGTTAGAGAATCTAGGGATAATATCTTCCGTCATATGTTGTATATAAACGATCACGTTATATGATAAATAACACAACACAAATTTGACCTAACTTTAACAGATTGAATCGACAGTAAATCAGGTCAGATTGTTTGGAAAGTGCTAGGGAACAACTCTCCGATGGGGGATGCTAGGGAACTAAAGGTCCTAAGAAACACAACATTTGGAAGTCCTAGAGAACGCCACTATACTAAGAATAACTTGTTAAATCTCTTTATTGGTTCTGACTCTTTTAAGACATGATCGATAAATGGCAGGTGTTTTCAGTTAGAGATAAGACAAGTTTGTTAAACCCTTCTTGCTTTTCCTAATTAAACCAAAATTTAGCATTGGATACTGATAAGAACCAAAAAGTATATATGATGATTGTGATGTAGAAGAGACGCAAGTCACGGAACATGATTTGAAGCACAAAGTCTTAATTAGTAATTACAAAACACTTTTCCGTAATTAATGCCTTTTTCAACTTCTTTTATATATTTACTTCTTTCTCCAATCCTACACACTGTTTCCTCCAAATGGCTACCTCAAACACTAGAGTCTTGTTCTTTTCTCTATGTCTTATGATCTTTAACAAAGAAGCATCTTCTCAGTTTGATGAGCTATGGCTAGTCGGTGACGATGAACCTGTCAATGCATTGCAGACAAGGCGTGAAAGAAGAGAAGAGAGGTGTGATTACTCTGTGGGAAAATGGAGTTTCGACGAATCGTATCCATTGTATGACTCGAGCTGTCCATATTTGAGCTCTGCTTTAAGTTGTCAGAGAAATGGAAGACCTGACTCTTATTACCAGAAATGGAGATGGATTCCTAAAGATTGTTCACTTCCAAGGCACACACACTCCATTTTTCTTACCTCTTTGAAACAATGTTAAGAACACATGAATTTGCGACTTTGATTTTTACTAAACTAAGCTCTCTGTAACTTGATGGGGTTTAGGTTTGATGCATTGAAATTTCTGGGGAAAATGAGGAAGAAAAGAATAATGCTTGTTGGAGATTCAATCATGAGAAACCAATGGGAATCTCTTGTCTGTTTAGTACAGTCTGAGATTCCAACTCCTCGTAAGAAGCTCACTTACAATGGTCCTACAATGTCTTTCCATTCTCTGGTAATAATCATATCTCTTTTAACATACATTATTGGTTTAGTGACTTTAGTCTTTGGAACTAACTTAGTTTGGGAACTGCAGGATTTTGAGACATCAATAGAGTTCTGTTGGGCTCCTCTGCTTGTGGAACTCAAGAAAGGAAATGATGGCAAAAGAGTGTTGCATTTAGACTCAATCGAAGACAATGCTAGATATTGGCGAGGTGTTGATGTTCTTGTATTCGATTCAGCTCATTGGTGGACTCACTCTCAGAAATGGAACTCGTAAGCCACCATAAGTACATATATAGTTGCTAAGTTTCATGAGATTTGAGCTCAAAAGTCAAGAGTAATGATGGTTTAGGTGGGACTATTACATGGATGGGAACAAGCTCTTCAAGGCTATGGATCCAATGGTTGCGTATGAGAGAGGGTTAAGCACATGGGCTAAATGGGTTGAGATTAATCTTGATCCATCCAAAACCAAAGTCATCTTCCGCACCATCTCACCCAGGTTTCTTTCTAATATTCTCTTCCCATCCGATCATATATAGAGAATTTGATAATGTACATAAATGGTCTTTTTGGCAGAGAGAGTGGTCAAAGTTGCTACAACCAGAAGCATCCCTTACCTTCTTCTTCATCTAACAAACCACAAGACGTCCCTAAACAGTCAAGAGTGTTGAATAAAGTGCTAAAGAGAATGAAATATCGAGTGTACTTGCACGATATCACATCAATGTCTTCGTATAGAAGAGATGGACATCCTTCGGTGTTTAAGAGAGCAATGCGTGAGGAAGAGAAGCACCATCATGTTTCTGGACATTCTTCATCAGATTGCAACCACTGGTGCTTGCCTGGTGTTCCAGATATTTGGAATGAGATGCTTTCTTCAATAATCTTAACCAAAGTTGTATTATGAGCCTGTTTTCACTTGTATGAGTAATGAGTCTGTGTTTTGGAAAGTCATTGGCTTATCCAAGACAAGACCTTTTAAGCATGTGATGATAATGTGTGCTTTAACTTAATTTGGCATATATATATAGCCATGGATCATGTAAAAGTCTGTAATCTATTTGCACTGTAGTAAACCTTTAAGCTTGTTTTCTTTGTTTTATGTGTCTTTTCGGTTTTCAAGCTTAGGATTGTAATCAGAACCGAGCCAAACATAAATTTTCGGTTTTTGGTTCAAATTCAAGTTGTATACTTTTTAAACCGAAGTCAATTATCATTAAATCTAAATTTTGAAAATAAACAAAATTATTTAAATTAATTAAAATATATCTTTTGTCTAACAGTTTTAGTTTTTGTGAAAAAGGTATTGATAACCCAGCTTAGTACTTTACATACAAATAAACAATTAGGAAATCATCTAACAAATTTTGTATTCGGAATCTTAGAAATATGACTAATGCAAAGTAAACTCTTCTTTGATATTGTTATAGTTTGCCAATTGGATTGTGAAGGTTGAGCACTCAAGTGTCGATGAAGGCTGTTCGTTTCGTTAACGCTAGCGATAGGAACCAGCGATAGTGATCAACCATTTTCGCTTATGTTCGTTTGGCTATCGCTAGCGATAGCGATCAGCGATTGATCGCTAAGTTGTTCGTTTGGTTATCACTAGCGAGAGTGATCACAATAATATATATTTTCTTTTTAATATAATTTTTATTAAATTTTATTTTAATTTTAAATTAATTTAATTTAATGAAGAATTTTAATTTTAATTTTACTTTGAAGATTACTATTATTTTTAATTTATTTTTACTTTTAATTCAAATTTAAAATTAAATTTAATTTGCGTTTACATTTTCACTTTGATTTAATTTAAATTTTAATATAAATTTAATTTAAATTTTGATTTAATTTTAGTTTAATTTTATTTTTAAATTAATTTATTTAATATAAATTTACATTGGATTCAATTTAATTAAAATTTAATTTTGATTTTTATTTATTTATTTTGATTTTTATTTATTTTATTTTTATTTAAATATAAATTTTATTTTTTAAAATTTTGAAATATAAATGTAATTTAATTTTTTGTGTGATTTAAATTTTATTTCAATTTTATATTTTTATTTTAAATTTTATGTTAGTTTCATTATTAATTTTTTATTTTAATTTTAAAATGAATTTAAATTTTACATTTAATTTTGATATTAATTTTGATAACAATATAATTTTTATTTCTATTTAATTTTAATTTTAATAAATATGAAAGAATCGTTGGGTTTGTTCGTTTGACAATCGTTAGCGATAGCGACTAGCGATCGATCAGATTTTTTCAGCGATTCGAAATTTCGATCGCTGATCGCTAGCGATAGTAGCTGGTCCAACAATAACCAAACGAATATAAATATATCGCTATCGCTAGCGACAAGATGACTGAAATCATCTAGAATAGTTTTAGGTAGTTTGTCTGAAAGTGTATACTCTTCACTTCTTATGTAGCGCCTCCCGTTCGGCAGGTAGTAAAGTTGCATTTCTTCACATATTTTTTGCTCCCAAAATAATATATGTACCATCTTCTGTGATACAGAGCCAAGAGCCAGCCTAAATCTATGAGATCATCTTCATATTTCTTAGAAATGAAACTAAAATACAAAATTCAGGAATCAAAATCTAAAATAAAATTTTTGGGAAGTCAATCTAATAAAATTAAATTAATTTGCTTAGAAAACTAGTTTAAAATTTGTAATTTTGGAAATTTTGACTTTGTCACGTGGCTTCTTGAGCCCTCTGTCAATAAAACCAACTACTAAACACCTTAAAGTTCCATCAAACAATACAAAATTATCTTGACAATTAATTGAAATATTTAAACTAAATAAATTGAAATTATCTAAATCAATATAAAATTATCCAATTGAACCAAAAAAATCAGTTAATTCCAATAAAACTTCTTATAATTGAATTAATATAATTGATTCAAACCAAACAAAAGTTTTAATCAGTTAGTTTTATACTTTTTTTATATTTACTGGATTTAACCAGTGAACCGAATTAAACCGCATGATTATCTCCATTACTTGAAAGCTCTTTTTGTGTTCTTTGGATATCAAACTTTGCAGGTTAAGTTTTGGTGGTATCGCCCAAAAATGCTTAATACCATTTTGATAGGAGAGTAGTAAAGTTCCTTTCTCGACTGATGACGTCACCATTTTGTTGAATTAAAAAGCACTATTTTTTTTGTCCGAATTCCGTTACAACTATGACTCATAAGTCACCTTCCTTTCGAAATCTCCGTCGCTTTCATTTTCTTTGATTTTAATCACTTTTAAGCTCCAGATCTCTGGGCAACGAAGATTCTCTTTACGGCTTGGGGTTCATATGACGTCGGAGAAATGGGTTCACATGGTGACGGCGCAAACTCCGACTAACATCGCCGTGATTAAGTATTGGGGAAAGAGAGATGAGGTTCGGATTCTCCCCGTCAACGATAGCATTAGCGTCACTCTCGATCCTGATCACCTCTGCACCGTCACTACTGTCGCTGTTAGTCCCGCTTTTGATCGGGATCGAATGTGGCTCAATGGCAAGGTACTTGCTTATTGATCCTGTTTCTTCTTTGTCTCTTTGCTTGTATATGGAGTTTCAATTTCTGTGCTCTATTTGGATTAACTTTGAAATTCCGTATGTTAAATGAACTTAGTGCGCTCATCATTGGGATAAGTCCTGATGTTTCTCTAGGCTCCAATCACTTAGGATTATCTGAATGAGTCATTTCGGTTGGGTTCACTGATTGTTGTTTCTTCATGTTAGTATAGGAAATCTCCCTTTCTGGAAGTAGGTACCAAAATTGTTTGAGGGAGATCAGGAGTCGAGCTGGTGATGTTGAAGACAAGGAGAGAGGCATCAAGATAGGGAAGAAAGATTGGGAGACACTGCATCTACATATTGCCTCTCATAACAACTTCCCTACTGCTGCTGGCTTAGCCTCCTCTGCAGCTGGATTTGCTTGTCTAGGTACTCTGCCTTTTCCCTCTGTTTCCTCTTGACGTTAGATTAAACCTGAAACATGAAAATGTAAAAATGTAGATGATTTCTGAACTCTTTTTTCTCCTTCAAACAATTTAATGGAACTCTATGTCTTTATTTTAGTCAGTGACAATGAAATCATCTAGAAGTTTCATGGTACCATGACCTTGAGAGCGGCTCGTAGCTTATGTCAAACTTGTTTCAATCCCTGCAGTGTTTTCTCTTGCAAAGTTAATGAATGTAGATGAAGATCCAAGCCAGCTTTCTGCAATAGCCAGGTACCTATGTAGTGGACGTCCATGCATTATCATTTCTGACAATTTACTCTGTATCTTCCAATCCATTGATTGTTTAAAAGATACTATTGTTATTTTGATTCTTTCATGCCTCAGTTATAATAGTAAACGCTTTCCATGATGTTTATATTGTTGAAGTGGCACTGGTAGACACGGATTAATTTTGGTTCTCACATGTAGGCAAGGCTCGGGAAGTGCTTGCCGTAGTTTATTTGGTGGATTTGTCAAGTGGACAATGGGAAGCAAAGAAGATGGAAGTGACAGCGTTGCAGTTCAACTGGCAGATGAGAAGCATTGGGATGATCTTGTTATCATCATTGCGGTGGTATGGATCTTTTAAATCTTTCATGAGTGACTTTTAGATTTGTTCTTAGGATTATTCGCATCGTCCCATCTAATTATCCGCATGTTACAATGTCTTTCGTCAAACAATTTGAATGAATGAGCTTTATGAATAAGTATTTCCAAGATTCAATATCGATTTGCTTTACTTACTTGAACAAGTGAAGTATAAGTGGATTGTGGCTTCATGCTGCCATATACTCCTGCATTATGGCATGCATAAGTAAAGTTCTATGATCTAAACTATGTGATAACTTAGTGGCTGCTTATCATTTCTTCCATGGCCTATAAAGGGTTCTTTGTATATCTGTTTTTAATCCTCTTTAGCTTGTGCTATACCCAGGTGAGTTCACAGCAGAAGGAAACGAGCAGCACCTCTGGAATGCGTGAAAGTGTTGAGACGAGTTTGCTTTTACAGCACAGGGCAAAAGTACGTTCTGTTGGATGGTTGATGTGGGTCTGTATTACAGTATTACTTCTGAAACCTCATCTTCTGCTTTTACGTAGGATATTGTGCCAAAACGGGTTCTGCAAATGGAGGAAGCTATACAAAACCGAGATTTTGCATCTTTTACACAATTGAGCTGCGCAGATAGTAATCAGTTTCACGCTGTTTGTTTAGATACATCTCCACCGATATTTTACATGAATGACACCTCCCACAGGTAATATTTCTATATGTTGACAATTATACAAAGTTACCAAACATCCTTTCTTCTCTTAATATCAATCTGTTAACTGTTTTCCCAGGATAATCAGCTTAGTTGAAAAGTGGAATCATTCTGAAGGGACACCACAGGTAAAATTCTACCAGGCTGTATCTTACTCGATTATTTCACCATTACTTTACATTGGTAGATGTAACTTCCAATTTGTGTACCATCTTATCTCAAAATCTTATTTGCAAAAGATGTTTTTGTGTGTGTTTATAGTATAATAACAACAAATAACTAAAAAACTCAAATTTGGACAGGTTGCTTACACATTTGACGCTGGCCCAAATGCTGTACTGATTGCACGCAACAGAAATGTAGCGGTTCAATTGCTCCAGGGACTGCTCTACTATTTCCCACCAAAGTCTGACACTGATATGAAGAGGTGAGAGATAGTAACTGTGTGGTTTTCTACGAGCTTAAAACATGCCTTGAAAATTCTGTTTGTAATGAATTTGGTTTCTATGTTTACCAGTTACGTAGTGGGAGATACTTCGATACTAAAGGAAGCGGGATTAGATGAAGCAGGTGGCGTAGAGAATCTGCAACCTCCACCTGAAATCAAAGACAAGATTGGATCTTATGATCAAAAAGGAGAAGTCAATTATTTTATCTGCACTAAACCTGGAAGAGGTCCTGTCGTGCTCAACGACCAAACTCAAGCCCTTTTGGATCCTAACACAGGCCTGCCCAAATGAGAAAAGATTTCTCTGCCTCAAGCTAATATTATGAGTATCATCCTTTAACTGGTGCAGCTTTCATTGTTATCTACTGCTAGCTTTCTTTATCCCCAATAAAAGAATTGCATTGTGCCTTTGTTGTTTTTTAACTAGAGTACATGTTTTACCAAAAAAACTAAATGATATTTTTATACATTATTCACTAAAGGAAAAGACCATTACAGTTTTTTTCTGTGCAGAGTTTTAAAGAATATGAAATAGAATCTAAGATGCTTGAGGAATAGGCAAGAGTTGCTTCAAGACAGTTTCTGCCATTCCATCGGCTAAAGGAAACAAATGATCAACTTAGTTTCTGAGGAATGATCCTTTGTAGTTGCACCGGGACGAGCCGGTCATCATCCCCTTGCCACAGATGTACAGATCCTTCGCCTTTCGGGAACAGATTCTCGATCTTCATTGGGTCAAAACTCCATTTCCCAAACCCAATAATCGTGTCTCGGTTCAATGACTCGTGTATCCCTTGTTGCGTCGTTTGATTCTTGTAAGCCTCGCTTGCAACGAGTTTAGGCAATACTGCCATATCTTGAAGAGATAACACCTTGGGGTTTTGCATCACGTTTGGTGCTGGGAATAGCTTTTGAGTGTTCCACCAATAGTGTAGTCATGGAGTGTAGTGAGTAATGCGCATCGCAAACTTTTCGGATTTAGTTTGTTTGTTCCATAGCTCCCATGTTAAACTATCAGGGCCATGAGTTGAGCACGGGACAGAGCATTACTGCTCCTGCGAGCCTATGAGGGATATATCTGAGAACTCCCCAGACAGCTTGACCTCCCATTGAGTATCCAACAACATAAAACTTGGGACCAAGTTGTAACTTGGTCAGCGAGTTGTTCAACGTCATAAGCTAAAGTCATTTCACTGCGATGGCTATGAGGGTCACTCTCTCCATAGCCACAAGACGATCATATGATACAACATAGATTCCGTTTTCCTCGAGAAACCCCTGAAGAAACAGACAATGCAATTGTTAAGGACCTCGTTCATTTCAAGAGATCAAGAACATTGCAGGACGAACACGGTTGGCAATAACGGTGTCGCGCCTAAAGGTAGCGAATGCGTGGATAAAGATGATCTTGCAGGTGGCATTTTGTCTACTAACTCCATGTTCTTCGTAAGCCAAATGACGCCCACCACTTAGCCGGATTCTTGAGGCGGTCACCGGATGCCCCAAATGCAACCAATGCTATTACCACTCCTCCTATTAACACTATCAAAAGAAATTAAAACCATGGATCATTTTCTTTCTTCCATATGCAAATTTTATCAATAAAAAACCTCACATTTCTTCATGTTGAAGAAAGTTCGTTGACTCCTCAAAAGCAATATCAAGTAATTTGCAAGTGAATTGGTATAAAGGTTTAAAGTATTAATTTGAATCTTGTATATTATTTGTATATAGGTATAAGAACTAGAGGAAGCTATAAGAACAGAGGAAGAAGAGCCTTCATTTCCACCTCACGTATTGAGCAAAACAGAGGACGTGAATCACGGTGGATTCATTGAAACGTTTTTTTGTTGTTGAGGAATCTAGAAATAGCTATGCATAGTAAAACTTCCAAAAAGTAGTTTATTACTCCGGGTGTTAAAATTTTGTTATTTTTGTTAAATTGTTTTTGATGATATGATATATTTTGAAACGTAAGAATGTTAGTATATAATAATATTTTTCTGATTTTATTATATTGCTTTTATAATAACCAAATAAGTGTAATTCCTCAAAATATTAAATTCTATCGGTTTAAAAAAACTCTCAACTTTTATGGAATATCCGTTAAGTCATCATAATTTTCCAAAATATAAAATTCTAGAGTTTTTACAAATTTCTTAGTTTTTATGGACTATTATTCACCAAACCAACATAGTTTTCAAAACTACTAAATTCTAGTGTTTTACAAAATCTCTCAATTTTTGTGGATTATAATCCTTCAAATCAGCATAATTTCTCAAAATACTAAATTATAGTAATTTACAAAATCTCTCACTTTTATGGACTATTATTATCAACCAAACCAACATAATTTCCAAAATACAAATTATAGCGTTTTATAAAATCTCTCTATTTCAAAAAACAAAATCATGGCGTTTTACAAAGTATCCCAATTTTGTGAACTATTATCCACCGTATAAACATAATTTCTCAAAATACAAAATTCTAGCCTTTTACTAAATCTTTGAATTTTGTGAGACTTTATATACCAAATTATCATATTCTTTCAAAATACAAAAATCTAACGTTTTACGAAATCTCTTAGTTTTTGTAGACTATTATCCACAAAAAAACATAATTTCCCAAAATACAAAATTCAGTGTTTATAAAATCTATGAGTTTTTGTAGACTATTATCAACCAAGTTAGCATAATTTCTCAAAATATAAATTATAGTATTTTATTTTTAAAAAGTAAGTTCTTAGAATTAATTTTCTAACATAAAAATTTCTTGTTTCACAAATTATCAACCAAACCACTTTGATTTCTCAAAATAAAAAATATTACCGTTTTACAAAATCTCTTAGTTTCTTTGTGGAATATTATCCATCATATTAGTATAATTTCTCAAAAATACAAAATTCAAGTGTTTTACAAAATCTCTTAGTTTAAATATACTACCAACCACCAAATTACCATAATTCCCTAATATTCTAGAGTATTATAAATTCTCTTATATTTCTGGAATAATATCCATAAAATAAGAATATTTACCCAAAATACAAAAGTATTTTGTTTTAATAAATCTCTCAATTTTGTGGACAATGATCCGGAAAATCATCACAATTTCTCAAAATACCAAATTTTAGGGGATTTACAAAATCTCAATATTTGGAGACTATTATCCACAAAAACCATCATAATTTTCAAACTACAAACTCTATTATTTTACGAAATCTTACAGTTTTTATGGTTTCTTATCCACAAAATTATAATAATTTCTCAAAATATAAAGTTCTAACGTTTTAACAAACCTGAGTTTTGGTGGATTATTATCTACTAGATGAACAAAATTTCTCAAAATTCTAGAATTATGTCACTTTGTGGTATAATCTATTAAATCAACAAAAATCTCAAAATACAAAATTCTATTATTTTATCAGATATCTCTGTTTTAGGGAATATTGTCCTTTAAATAAACATAATTTCTTAAAAATATAAAATTTTAACATTTTAGAAAATGTTTCAATTTTGTGCTTTATTATCTACGAAATATCAATTAGCTCACAAAATAAAACATTTGAGCGCTTTACAAAAACTCTCATTTTTGTGGACTATTACCCCAAACGAGCAAAATTTCTCAAAATGTTAAATTCTATTGTTACACAAAATCTCTCATCTTTTCGACTATTATCTATTAAGTGAGCAAAAATCTTGAATATATAAATTCTAGAAATTTAAAAATCTTTCAGTTTTGTGGATAAATCAACATAATTTCCGGGAAAAAAAATCTCTCTGTTTTTTGTAACCTTTTATCCACACAAATTAAAAATTGCCCAAAATACTAAATTATAGTGTTTTGCATTCCACAAAAGTATACAAATATCCAGAAATACAAATTCTAGCTTTTTATAAAATGTCTAAAATTTTGTGGATTATTAGTCCATCAAATTGGCATAATACTTTCCAAAATCATAAAATTTTACAAAATCTCTTACTTTTTATGGATTATTATCCACAAAATCAAAATAACTTCCCAAAAAATAATATCTAGCTTTTACAAAAAATATCTTAGTTTTTGTTAACTATTATCCATGAAACAAGTATAATTTTCCAAAATACAGTATATCAGCGTTTTATGAAATTTCTCCGATTTGTGGACTATCATCCATTAAATGAACCTTATTTTCCAAAGTTATAGCATTATAAAAAACCTCTTAGTTTTTAGAACTATTATCCACCAAATCAACATAATTTTTCAAAAATACAAAATCTAGCGTTTTACAAAACCTTTTAGTTTTTTTTGGACTATTTTCCATCAAATCATCATAATTTCTCAAAATACAAATTTCTAACGTCTTATAAAATATTTTAGTTTTGTGAACTATTAACCACAATTTTGTGAACTATTATCCAAAAAAACAAGCATAGTTTCCCAAAATATTAGTTGTTTACAAAATCTCTAGGTTTTTGTGGACTATTATCCTACCAAATAAGAATATTATGAAACACAAATTTCAAATTTTTCATAATCTTCTAATTTTTGTGAACTAAGATATTTTGTATTAAACTAAAGTTCTATAATACAAAATTCATCACATGCCCATCAAATGAGGATAATTCCCTAAAATTCTAATGTTCTACAAAATCCGTTAGTTTTATGAACTATTATCCACCAAATGAGCATCATTTCCTAAAATAAAAATTCTAGCATTGCACACAATCTCTCAATTTATTATTCACCTAATGAGCATACTTTCCCGAAATAAAAAATCTAACGTATTACCAAATCTCTTAGTTTTTGAAGAATATTGCTCATCAAATAAGTATAATTTCTCAAAATAAAAGAATTCTAAAGTTTCAAAAATCTATTAAATTCTGTGGATTGTTATCCACAAATTAACGTAAATTCTCAAAATACAAAAAACTAACCTTTACAAAATCTTAATTTTTGTGAATTATCCACCAAATGAGCATAATTTCCAAAACTGAAAATTATTGTGTTCTAATGAATCTCTCAGTTTTTCTGAATTATTATCGATGAAATACACATTATTTCTCATAATTATAACGTTACGCAAAATCTCTCAATTTTATGCACGATTATCCACTAAAACATTATCATTTCCCAAAATAGAAAATTATTGTATTTAACGAAATCTTTCAGTTTGGTGAACTATTATCCACTAAACCAACATACGTTTAATGTAAATTTTAGTACTTAGAAAATATGTTAGTATTTATGAATTACTATCCACCAAATTAACATATTTTCTTCTTGAAATATAAAATTTTAGTATTTTACAAAACGACTCAATTTTTTAAACTATTTACCAAGTCATCATAGTTTTTCATAATACAAAATTCTAACATTTTACAAAATTCTCTAAATTTTTATTGATTATTATCTACTAAATAAATATAATTTCTTAAAATACTAAATTTTATCGTTTCACAAAATCTTAGGTTTTAGTAGACTATTAGATAACAATAACTATGAAATTATATTATTTTATAATATTTTATTATTTTATAGATTAATATCCACCGACCAAATACAATTTAAATATAAAATCTAATTCGCAAAATTATATATTAAACATCTAATTTTTTTAAATATTTTGAATCTCTAGATATTGCCATAAACTGTCCAAATTTACAAATTTCTGGAATATTTAAAAAACTGATTTCATAGATAAAGAAGAAAGTTTTAGATAAATTTCCGCAAGTTGTAACTAGAAGGCTGTCTAAATAAATTGGAATCGAAAAATCGAACCGAAATCGATCGAAAAAATAGAAATAGAACCCGAACCGAAACTAGAAAAAAAAATTTGAATGGATAGTAAAATTCAATATCCAAATAACCGAACCCGAACCGAACCGAAAAATTATGGATACCCAAAATATCCTAACATAAGCCTAAATATTGAATATTTACTAGTATTTTTTAATATTTGATATATTTTTTATGTTTATATTAGTTTTTGGATATGTAATATATATTAAATGTTTAATTCTTAGTTTTATGTTTTATTTATAGGAAGAATTTGAATATTTATTATTGTATTTCAATGTTTAATATATTTTTAAATTTTTACTATTAATTTTTAAATATTTAAAATTAATTTTAAAAATTTAATACATTTTACAGATATCCGAACCGAACCGAACTCGGAAGAAACCGAACCGAATCCGAACCGAGAAAAAAAATAACCGAATGGATCCTCTAAGACTCAACCTAAAAAACCGAAAACCGAATGAATAGTATCCTAACTCGAACGATTACCCGAACGCCCACCCCTTAGTGAAGGATTTTTTTTTTTCATCTGAAATTATAATATTA
>OVAU01000445.1:9785-20694 GCA_900406315.1 Biscutella laevigata subsp. laevigata
ACCAGGAGGTTCCGGTTGGGCCCTTAGAGCTCACCAACCATAATCCCCCTAGGGCCGTGGGGAAGCCGGGTGAATACCCACTCCCACGGGAGAGGATCGAAGCCGGGGCAAGGGAGACTTCGTCCCTATCTCTTACCGCTTCCTCTACCATCNAATAGCTGATAAAAAAAACTAAAAATCAAGTTAGCTAGTTTTATTAAAATATCATTTTAGTAGACTAATATACGGTCATAAGATAGACAATAAAATAAAACATTCACAAGACTAATACTAGTGTCTTTACAAGAATGTTGAAAACGAACGTATATTGTTGAAATGGTCAAAATCACATTGTGATGGCTAATGGAAATATTTAGCTTACGAATGAATAAAATTTAGTAAATAAACTTTACATTATTTTATATCAAAACGTCAACTAAAGTATTTACTTAAGTTTGTGGTTGCATTTGATTTGATTTTTACTTCTTCTAAAAATAGTAAAATAAAAGAAAAAAATCAAGAGTTATATTGGGAAGAGCGATTGTGATCGAGATGTAGCTTTGAATTTTGAGCTTATCAGATTTTCCCCACTAGTTCTGATTCAATTTAATGCTTCCTTCTGTGTTCTGACATAAATCTTACTTGTAGTTGAAGTTATTAAATGAAGAAAAAGAAACAAGTCATAGACTTGAGGACCAATTATATAAAACAACTGGTACTTATATACAAACTATAGTTTTTGTTCTTACGTGACATTAGTCATTAGTCCAAATGACTGTTAAGTTTGGTCTATCTTCTACTAAGTCGGCTAATTTTGTCTTGTGATGGCCAAACGTATTTTAACGAATAAGTTAGATTCCAACTTGTACGACAATTTTTTAAATGTTTATAGTTGGATACTTGGGTACGTCTAAGATTCGAGCTCGTACAATTTTGAGGGATACCTAATTTTGGGTAAATACGGATCAGTACATGGATATGGTGATTTCACTTTCCACTTATTTATTTGTACGGTTTCGTGTACTAAAAAGTGTAGGCCTAGCTTTTCTTTTATTTTAATGATAAAAATGTAAAGATTTGTGGTTGTATATAATATTGCTAAATACAGAAATAAACAATCATGTCAAGTGGAGAGCCACTAGTACCAATTACACAAAATGATCAGTCTAGCAAGTCTAGCAAAACGATGAAACTCACGAATATATTCAAAAGTGATTATTGAAAGTTAGTTGGATTAATTTAGATTTATTATATACACATGTGTAAAAACGAATTTGAGGGTTTTACAATTAACTATTTTCAATGTGTGTGTGGCACATGTGAGAATATTGTCGGGAAACTAAAACAATTCCTTGAACAAGACAAAAGTACTTACTTTGCGATGAAATTTATTACGGCCGCTATAAATTTTAAAAATTAGTCCACATTTTGGTCTAAAGAAGACTACTAGAAAAAACATAATGCCAAATTCATTTGTCGTTCAGATTAGTAATTTGGTCAAAAGTATTCACCTAACAGAAAATTATTTCCGAACTTAAGTCAAAGAAAAAAAGTTCCAGTGCTGCAATCAAACTAACAATTTATTTTTGCTGAATGGCGTAAACAGATTCTGAAAAATCAACCTCGTGAACAATTGTTTCAAACCGTTGCCACAAAAATGGAGAACCGAAGAATAATCGTTTAAAATCAACCGAACATGAGACTGCTGCATCTTATTTTTCTTTCTTTTTTTCCAATTTAGATTACAGTTACAAAATTTAGATTAAAGACAAATCAATCAAGTTCCAAATCATTTGATTTTGAGGGAGGAGAGTTTGATTTCCCAATGTACTTGCACGTCCTGAAACACATTCACATCAGTTCAAAACTCAGACTCGGTTCCACCATTTATGACCAAAGTATTCTGCACTCGAAATTGTCAACAAGACCAGTAAAGATCTAGACTTACGCGTTAAGAGCATCGGCTTTTCTCCTGATTTCACCAGAATGCAGCTCTGGATTAGCGTCTTTGGGTAAAGATTCTTGTTCCTTGGTTCTCTCGTGGAGCCACCTCTCAGCTTTGTGACATTCGTCAAGAACCTAAAAGCGAAAAAAAACAATCATCTAGACGAACTTACATGCCACTAGAGTGAAAGTTATGTTATTAGTTTAGAACCAAACCGCATTCTTTCGTGGAGGAGGAAGAGACTCTGCAGCTATTCTATTGTCTCTAATAGTTTTAAGAAGATCCTTTGATGCTTGTGCTCGCTCTTCTCCATCTTTAAACCGGCTTTCAATAGGATCAATGAGCTACTCAAGAGTAAAAAAAGACATCAATAAGGACATGAAGACTCCTAACCTTTATTATACAAAAACTTTGAGGGAGTTACCTTTTTTATATCATTCAACTTCTCGATGTAAGCATTTTCAGATTCATCATCACCATCTTCGTATAGCCATTCCTCTGTTTCTTGAAGATTTCTAGCTATGCATTCCCGTTCTGACTCCGTTGCAGTGTTCCGATATGTATTTATCATCTGCCAGTATACACAATGTTAATTCTTGCAAGTGATAAAATTTTAAGATGGAAGCTTTGAGTCTATTGAATCCAGATGAGTACCTTATCACGCATCTCATAAACAAAGGATTCAAGAGCATTTTTTTTAGCCTGTGTCGATTCCATCTTCAGATCTTGCTCCACTAAAGAATTTTCTCTCTGTTTGGCCTCCAATAGCTCATCCTTTGACAATGCACCAGAGACGTTCTCAACAACTGGAATTTCCATTCTTTTGATAGCACCCTACACAAGAGATACTAATCTCAAGACTATTGTTTTCAGAATTGAATCGAGCTGCCCATGCTTTAAGATCAGCTTTTTACATGTCGGGCTTGCAGCCTTCTTGCACATGCATCTTTATACCTCTAGACAGTGTTAAAATTATACTTACAGTGGAACCTGACGAATGGTCCGAAGTGCCATCCTTTGTGGCAGAAGATTGATGGTTGTTTTTGGATATCGTCTCTTCAGAAGTTATATTCTCCTTGGAATCGTCTATGAGCTGTTCAGAATTGGAAAGTTTAGACTCAAGTAAGTAGACATTGAAAGGTAATTATTCCCAGAGAGGACTGATGAGATTGTACTCACAGAAGCTGAATCGATCGTGACAATCCCGTGGAGATTTAGCTGAACTCTTACTTTAACACGAGCTGCTTCTTTGTGGGTATTATGGAAAGGACCAATCTAACAAAACATTACACGACAAACTTATTTTTAAAAAAAAATGCAGTACCACATAGTGGCCTAACAGTCCAATGCGTACTCAAGCTCTAGACTGAATATTTATCCGAATAAGTAAGACCGAAAGATAGCATACCGTGAAACTGCTTATCTGAGTCCGCATATCTGGTGATATTTCATTATGGTTTGCATAAAAGGCTTCCAAATGAAAAGTGTCTTCCCTACGTAGAGTAAGAACCTTCACACTTGGAAAGAATTGGCCTTCTGGAAAGAGCAATTCATTTGGTGGTGTGTTTATAGGACCTTTATCAGATGAGAACCCGATGGAAAAAGGGAAAGAATCTTGAACCTAAACATATGGAAAGCATAAGCAAAAGAAACATCAGCCATTCAAAGGAAATAAATCTGTAAATCGTATAAACGCCATAACGTATTAATAACAAGAGATACTCTGTAACCATTGTAATAATCTATACTTGTGCTAACTAAATGTTTAAAAAGAAACAGTATTTTCCACACATAGAGAAGGGCGTACCTCATAATCTCTAACCCGAAAAACTGGACTGAGCATTGCACATTGAAGCGCACATCCTCGAGCTACGCACTCACTTGCATTCATAGTCCTGCCTAGCTCCCTCTTAAACAATGAGCATAGCATCTTAGATATAGCCGGAATTCTCGACCCTGAACCAACTAGCTCGACAGAATGGATATGATCCAAACTTATACCAGAGTCAACCAAAGCCTTTTGACACGGAACAATTAATCTTTCCAACAAGCCTGATGACAAATGCTCAAACTCTTCTCTCTTGATGAAGCTCCTAACGTCCTTCTCCTCCATCAGACATTCAATATTCAGCTGTGCCTCAGCATTTGCGCTCAAGACTTTTTTAAGTTTTTCACATGATGCCCTTAATCTAATACACGCCTTGGTATTTTTATATACTTCTATGCTATATTTCTCCTTAAATTCAACAGCAAAGTGGTTGAAGAGAACCTCATCAAAATCTCTCCCGCCCAAGTTTTGATCAAAAGCATGAGAAAGAACTCTCATGCTTCCAGACTGAAAAGATGCTACACACACTTGTGTATCGCAGTGACCGATGTCAATAAATACAATGCAAGTAGGGCTGGAGTTAGCTGCCAAATCTGTCTTGTATATACCATATCCAAGTGCAGTGGCAGTAGAATCATGCATCAATCGTAAAGGCCTCAGACCAGCAATAGCCGCAGCATCCAAATAGGAAAGTCTCTGTGAGTTAGTAAAGTAGGAAGGAATCCCAATGACACAGTCTGAAACAGGCGTTTTAAGACTCTTCTCAGCAATCTGCTTCAAATGTGAAAGCAACATGCCTAATATCTGCACCGGACTGAAGCTCTGCATCTCACCCATGTACCGAAGCCGAATTTGAATTCCACCATCAGAATCTTCAGAAGTTTCAAAAGGGAACAACCTCAGATCATTCTGAACATTGGGATCCCTAAATTTACTACCGATCAATCTCTTTAACTGTGAAATGGTTGATTTGGGATGCATAGTAGCAGAGGCAGCGGCAGCAGCACCCATGAATCTCTGCTTCTCACCAAAAGAAACCGTAGCTGGATTTTCTCGGTTCGATTCATCGTTCAACAAAACGTCGATACCTCGTTGCTTTGCAACCGCAATAACACAGTTCTCATTCCCAACATCGAATCCCACCACACTCATGTTAACAAACCTCAAAAAACAAATTCCGTATAACTCGAAAGAGCAATTCCAATTGTCAGTCAAAAAATGAAAAAACAAAATCTAAACACAATACCTACTCCATGAACTTCGTGACACTCAATCACTTCCCTTCTGCATATAAGAAACCAAAATTGCAGTAAGTGAATCTATGTATTGAAAAGCAATTCGATCAATGTGCCATAAATTGCAATAAAATGTATCCATAGAAGGTAAAAACAGAATTCCTTAAACATGTCCCCGGAAAAATAAGAGAAATAACGCAAACATTCAAGAAATTTGATATAAACAATGAGAAAAATGAGCATCAACTTAATCAGAATATGAAATTTTCAGCACTAAGACACTTCGAAGATCGCTGAAACTAGAAGGATCCTCACAATTCTTCTCTATTGTTCTATGACTTCTAAGCAGTTTTACAAAAAGAGATCTAAGATATTTAGATACGCATTACGGAAATATTAACTGTAAATCAAGAGAGAATTATAACAAAAGATGAAGTAGAATCTCCGATGATCACACACCTAACGAAGGACCTCCGATGACTTCGTGAAGGAGCGAAGAAGATGAGAAAAAGAGCAAAACTAAACAAAGGGAAGGAGGAAGGGAAAAATACAGAAATTATACTTTATTTGCAAATCAGCCCTTGTTATTTCTTCTGATTGTGATTATAACCCAAAGTATTTTAATCACCACCCAACATAATAAGATTTTAATTTAAAACTCATGATCTCTTCATATATTACATTTCTTGATAAACTTTTGTAATATAGAGATCAACATAAAAGAAGACACACAAACAACAAAAATCATATATTAATTAAACTTGGATAGTAAAAACAGGCCTAGGTAGTCCGGTGCTAGCACCACCGTGAAAGAGCTTCTTCAAGGCTCTCACGCCGCCTTGAGAATGTTTTCGAATTCCACCGAATATAACGGCGGACACTACACTCCGACGAAGCTTAGTCAAACTCTTACCGATCTTGACCTTCAAACGGATAAAATTCAAGCTTAGAAACGATGGAGCAAGATGATCGCGACGAGATATCAAGTCAACTTCTTGGAGAGTTTTGTAAATCAAGAACTTGGCTCGTAGGTGAGACATCTCTTCTGGATCTTCCTTGTCCATTCTTGAGTAAAGACAAGGTCTTTTGAAGAGAGCCATTGTTGTGAATAGATGTGTTAGTGATTAGAGAGATGATCGGAGAGGAAATGAAAGGAGAAAAGTATTTGTAGTCATTGTTGCACTAGACACTAGACAGTGCTCGTGCACTAACTTGTATACGTGTTTCTTCTTCATTTTGTCCAAAATTAATTTCTTATTACGAAAAAAAAAACAAATAAGTCAAATCATTAAGATATTAAGACAGACTAAGATATATAAGATAGTACGAATTTCCAGCTAAAAACCTATAATTAATACAAAATGAGGTCATACATAAGTACTCACAAGATAACATTTTAGGCTATAAAACATTTCAATTTACGAGTTTGCCGTCCAAATGTGTTTTCTTCAGAGTCTATAATGTAACAATACGGTAATCAATAGTTTTTCTTGAGTTTGATTGAAAGAACATGTACATAATTATTAACTCGGTTATAAGAAAACTACAAACTTGATGAAATGGAGAATATATAATTGTGATCCGGATCCCAAACCAATTTTATGATTTCAAATGTAAGGGAAGACGAAAGCAAAAAAGAAAAAAATTGGAATGTCGAAATGAGATGCATCATTGAATTAATCAAAGTATTTGTGCAGTTTGACAATTTCGCAAAATGTACTAAATCACTAAGATTATATTAGATGTGTCCTTTGGGTTGGTCAACGGGTCAAGGAATCAAAGATGAAAGTTGTATATGTGAGTCCAAATATGACTCCGAAGAGAGTCAAAATCTGTTATGTAAAATGTTCAAATTTGTAGAGACATACCACACAGTACTACTGCCTTTACATAATAGACCTCTAAAGACAAAACTTTAGTCTAATCAAGATCTCCAATATATATTCATGCTACAATTAAAGAAGTAATGACCGAGAAGTAAACAAATCCAAACACAGAACTCGCACTATTAACCTCTCCAGAATGAGCAAAACAACTGTAGAGGAAATTCTGATCCTTCATAGGTTGAGTTAATGGCGTCGCTCTGAGGATTCCACATAAGTGGTGGAGCAGCTCAAGAAATCCAGAACAGAGATGGTTTTTAGTAAGCATACAGTTGTTGCGCAGACAGAGGAGAACGAGGAAGGATACATCCATGTGGAAGCTACAAGAAGATTTGTTTTAAGAACTTAATAAATATTTTCTACTTTAATTTAATCGGATCCGTGGCGCAATGGTAGCGCGTCTGACTCCAGATCAGAAGGTTGCGTGTTCGATTCACGTCGGGTTCAAAAACCCCCGGTCTTTACCGGATCCTTAACTATTTTATTTTCAGTAAATTCATCAGAACCGTCCAATCTGTGACGACACATCAACGGCTGATATAAATTGTTTTCTAGGTCAACGCCTGTCTGTGATTGGAATATTTCTTTTTCTTTTTTTCTGAAAACCTGCTTTACGTAAATTTGTCGTTTAGAATGATGAAAGAATATATTTATGTTTTTTATAAAATCAATAATATATCAACATCACGAGAATTTATTATTAGACCCAAACCTTGTAAACTTCACGAAACAGAGCATGCGATTGGTTAAGGTTCATAAAACTAGAGAAAGACAAAACATTAAAACAGAGCACGACACAAATCAACGCTAATAATAAGACATAGAATCAAAATCCATCATGGAAAGTAACTCCAATAGAAGCTACTCTCTCTCTCTAACATTTCTCTCTCTCTTTTCTCTCTCTCACTTAAAAGGTTTCGAGGAGAAGGAAGTTGGAGAGCCTCCACCGCCGGCTGAGCACAACCGCGTGCACCGAGACTCGCCGCCGATTCTCGCCGGTCCACTCTTAAGCTCCGACGACGCGGGTTAAGTTTGCTCGCGAAAGCACCGCCGTCGCTTCGCGGTTAGGTGGAGCAAGCTTCTTCCGCGGCGACTCAGCGCTTTTCTCCCGTTCAAAGCTCCTTCGCCGGCCGCCTCTCGATCTCCGACGGAGATCCCCGTGTCGCGCGACGGTAAAACACCCTGCCTCCTCCGTCTTCCTTTGTTTGAATCTGGGTGGACCTCCCCTCAATCCACCGTGCTGCAGAGGAGAGTTGCTTTCGTCGGATCTAATGGCGGTTTTGACGGCGGGGTTCAAGACAAAATGAAGATCCGTCGACGAACTCTCCTTCAGAGCTGGGAACCTTCTGCGTTGCTCTCCGCCTCCATCCGAAGTCGCCCGGAGGGGTCCATCGCGGCTCAAGACGCCGGCGGTTGCTTCGGAGGAGTTTCCCTACCTCGGTTCGCTCGTTCTTTCTCTCCTGCGAAGATCTCGCCGAGGATAAACCGGATTCGGACACCGGCGTTTCTTCGAGCATGATCGGCGTAGGAGGTCGACGAGTCGGCGGCGACAGATACACCTCCGTGACGGCGGCGGCGGCTTACTAGGGTTTCAAGATTTTTTAGTTGTTTTGTTTTAGGGTTTCTAGATTAGGGTTTGGGCTTTTTTAGGTCTGGGCCTTGTCTTGGGCCATCTTCTTTTAACAACTTTAAAATTTGATTGGGCTTTGTATGGGTAAAATGTTTTATTGGGCCGTTGAGAATCGTAATAAAGAAGCTTTATATCTAAAAAAAAAAAAAAGAAACTCCAATAGGTTTAAGCCATACCCCACCCCGAATAAGTTTCGCTACAGTATACTGTTCAGATTCCTTTGAATCTCTAATAACTTTAAACCCCTTCCATTTCATTCTCTTGCTAGTTTCCGCCCCAATAACTTTAAACCCCTTCCAAGAGAACCAACCGGCCAGATCAATATGGTCACCTATAAAAGTGTTCATGATCACTGTCCTTGAATACAACTTCCAAGGCCGTCCAAGGAATCTCTTCAAAGATACTTTCTCTAGAATAAGATCAGAACTCGCAGTTATTTTACATTTTTGAAATGAAATAATTGTGTCCTCATTTAGATATTCACATCCTTGAGCAGTCACCATGTTCTTTTGCCCCGCACCAGGTTTCCTCGCCACGATGTCGCAGTTTTGTAATACAAGCGACGAGTTTCTGAATATGTAGTCTAAGGTACCTGCTATGTTACTGTTGCGGTAGAATTGTGGTAGTGAGTGAGTGTAGAGTGTGTCTTGATACGCGTCTATGCGACAACGGTTTATGATTGTTTGATCAGCACTCACAAGGAGAGCCACGGCTTGATGTTTTGCTGGTCCGATCGTGTTTTGGAACCATATGTCTTGTGCTATGAACCTGTCTCCATTGACAGCTTTACATGTTTCAAACGGATCTTGTAAGTTATTGAGTTCCAAAAATATATATGAAGCAAACTTTTTATGAAGTATTATATTACCAACAATGGCGGATCTGAAAGTGGTGGATCCGTCAATGACATTTGAACTACCAGTTATGATTGTTGTGTCTTTGCCATCGCCAACAAGCATTAAGTTCTTCTTCTTCTTTCCGATTTCAATAGTTTCCTTGTAAATCCCTTTCTTCACATAGATAACATATCTTGTCTTGTTATTCTCCGGTGCTGCAGCTACTGCCTCGTTTACTGTTTTGTATTTTCGGGTGCCGTCTTTTGCCACCACATGTTCGCCTTCACCATTAGTGTCTAGTAATGGCCAATGCTCAAAGTTTTAGAATCCATATAGGTATTCGAGGCGGTCTAATGGTTAAAATTTTCACAATGGAAGGGAGGAGCAAATGTTCATACGGATGATCAAAACTCCAATCAGATAACTAATACTACCAAGCGAATAACCATTGGAATAACGACACTTACACTTGTTATATAAGTTGGTTAGTTATTGAATTGATTTTTGATTACCTTGGGGGCTGATTCCAAAAGCTTTCGGTCGAGAGCAGTTAGCCAAGACGGGAAGTGATTGGGAATAAGCATCTCTGGATCATCTCTTTCAGGCAAAATGGAAAGAAAGAAAGATGCATAGCCAAGAATGGCTGCAAAGGAGAGGATGAGGCATAGTCTCTTGAGGTTAAGAGATTTTGGTTTTGAAAAAAGTGGTTGCTTCTCTGAACTGGACATTGGTCTTTGGTTTGAGTGGTTAAAGGATTGTTTGTGTTGGCCTTTCGTTACCATCAATCATGCCGTTTTATAGAAAGATGCTAGTGAGTGGGAATGTTATAATTCTTTGCATATGTGATCATTTACCAAATACACTATAAACTAAAATAAACAACAACAAAAAAAAGATTTTGGGACGTTATAAGTCAATGGTAAAACACATTGTTGGTCAAAATCGTCACACCTAAAACATGTATTTTACAAAAAGTGAAAATCATCATATATTTATAGCTCTTTACATGCAAGTGTAAATTAATTAAACTTTTCTTTGTCTTCCACTTTTTTGAAAGTCCGATGGCTAAGATCATTGTTTCCTACACTAAATTTTTGAAAAGAACAATTTCATTAAAGGAAGAAAGAAAACATTATTTAATTTATAATTTCTTATTGTTAATTAAGCTCTAGAATGGATTTTTGTTAGTTTGGAAAATACTCCAAAAATCAAGTATAAACTGATGTGTTGTAGTTGATTAATTCTAACATCCTTTGTTTGGGCAGATGTTTTTGAAAATTATTTTACTTCGTTAGATTTGATTTTCGAAGAAATTTTGCTGTTATCTGAATTATATTAAATGCTAAGGTGTATTGTGGTTTTGAGATACAAAAGAACGAGTCAAAAGACTAAAGCAAAGTCGGCCGATGAACATATATCCCAAGAGTTAAAAGAACAAGACAGAAACCTAAAAATCGAAATTAAACAAAGAACATGTTAAATAAAACGAAGCATGAAAATCTTGAATGATCAAATCAAAATCAGTTATACCGACTAGTAGGGGTGGGCAAACGGGAATTCGGGACGGGAAATT
>OVAU01000446.1:0-20689 GCA_900406315.1 Biscutella laevigata subsp. laevigata
TCTCGGGATCAGGGACAGCCTTTGTCAACGGTTCAGACACAAGTACGTCAGCCCCATCAGCTGGTTGTTTCTCCTCAGTCCTCGAGAGAGGGAACTGTCTTCTCAAGCGTATAATCTGTCAAAACATCCTTCAAACCCATAATACCAAAGTGAGCCATCATCTGAATCTTCCATAGTGAAAAATCTCATGTTCCATCAAACCAATCAACATCGATCCTTGCACTGCTTACCAGATCTTTGACCATCCTTTGTTTTCCTCAAAGAATCCACAGACCTGATGATTTCCTTGATAGAGTCGCAAGCTTTCTCCAACACATGTGCTCTGATACCACTCTGTTAGAAATAGTATAAACGGAACCCTGTTTCTCCAAGTCAAAAGCTTGCTCAAGATCAAAGGAATCTCACACCACTCTCTGTTAGTCACTCGTTTGAATAAGACAGACAGTTGAACGTTTGTAACACAGAATATTGTTTACCCAGTTCAGTTTGATCGGTGTGATCAAACCTACGTCTGGAGCCTGATCAATCCGACAATCCACTATAATGAAGAATAAGACAACAAGAACTAGCTCTCCCACAAAGATTTGCAGAGCTTAGTCTTTTACAAAAGGTTTTCAGAATAACAGTACACTGAGCAAGAAGAGAAAAACCATATAAATAGGGAGGCTCTAAAAACCCTAGAGCATCCTTTTCGACCAAGTCTTCCTTCCTTCTCAAAACCCTCAATAACCAAGTCTGAGATAACCGAGTCACTTGAATCAAACCGCAAATAACCAACAATTTCAATCAGCTGTTTAAAATCAGAGTAGTACCGGCCGGTTACCCTTCTGACACAGACACACCATTGACACTGCAGTCCAACGAATTGAATCACACTCATTACAATATCATGAAGTCGACTTTCTTGCCTAATAACACCATTTCGAGTTCCTTGTTATCCCCTTCGAAAATTAAATTGTTGTAGCCTTTAGTCCAAGAATTTTGCATTGCTATGGCTAAGGCTTGTGCTTCTCCTTCAATCGATCGATGTATCCGTTTACCTTGTGCCCGACCTACCCCAATAAATCTCCCTCTACCATCTCGGATTATAAATGGAAAGAAGATAACAATGGAAAGTTTGTTATTCTCTCTCTGATTTCTCAAACGTACAAAATGTACAAATGTTGCTTTATATACACTGCTCTAAACCGGAAACTAAACCATATAAGATTACAAATTGAATTGAACTAAACCACTATCTAATAGCCTCCCTCAAGATGGAGGTGAAGGAGCAAACAAGTCACTGAGACCCATCTTGGAAATGAGCTCTCGAAAAGGAGAAGGATAGAGAGCCTTAGTTAAGACATCTGCAATCTGGTTATGAGTTCTGACGTGCATAGTCTTAATCACCCCAGCATCAATCCGATCACGGATAGTATAGCAGTCGAGCTCAATATGCTTAGTGCGCTCATGATACACTGAATTATTGGCAATATGAAGCGCAGTAGTGTTGTCACAATAGAGCAGAGCAGGCAGAGAACAAGGGACTTGCAAGTCTGTCAAAATCCGCTGGATCCACACCATTTCACATGATGCAGTAGCCATCGCCCTAAACTCAGCCTCAGCAGTACTACGAGACACAGTTCGTTGTTTCTTTGCCTTCCAAGAGACCAAAGAATCACCAAGGAACATTGTGTAACCTGTTATAGAACGTCTCGTGTCAGGGCAAGACGCCCAATCCGAATCTGCAAAAGCTTTAAGATCATCAGACCCTGAAGCTGAGTAAAATATCCCTTGTCCAACTGTACCCTTCAAATATCGTAGAACCTTGTGAGCAGCCTGTAAATGGGTATCACGAGGTGCAGAGGAAAACTGACATAAAATGGTGAGAGCATACGCAATGTCTGGTCGAGTAATTGCCAAATACATCAGTTTGCCCACGAGTTTACGATAAGACTTAGGATCAGTGAGTAAATTACCCACTGTGGCAGAGAGCTTTGTCGAGGGATCAAGAGGAACTGCTGAAGGTTTACACCCTAAGAAGCCAACTTCATCCAAGAGCTCCAAGATATACTTCCTCTGACAAATCGATATCCCCTGAGAAGAACGTGCAATCTCAAGGCCCAGAAAGTATTTCAACTGACCAAGGTCACGTAGTTGAAAGAAAGATGCCAACTCAGAGGTGAATTGAGCAGCTTCAGCTTCATTCGAGCTAGCAATCATTATGTCATCCACGTAAACTAAAATAGCCAAATAACCACTACTACGATTCCGAATAAACAGAGTATGGTCTCTAGTGGACTTATGAAACCCCATATCCAGAAGAGTAGTAGAGAGTTTAAGGTACCATTGTCGTGAAGCCTGTTTGAGGCCATACAAGGACTTATGCAAACGACAAACCGCATTCTCCGAAAAACTCTGGCCTTTCAGTTCAGCATAACCAGGCGGAAGTTTCATGAAAAATCTCCTCATCAAGATCGCCGTTTAAAAAAGCGTTAGAGATATCCAATTGCGCCAGAAACCAGCCTTTGTGAGCTGCCACTGCAATCAAAATCCGAACCGTGGATAACTTTGCAACAGGAGAGAATGTATCTGTGTAATCAATCCCTTCTTCCTGTGTAAATCCCTGTGCCACTAATCGAGATTTGTAACGTTTAATATCACCAGTAGATAAGTATTTGACAGTATATAACCACTTACAAGCAATGGCAACTTTACCCTCTGGAAGATCACAAATACTCCAAGTCTGAGTCCGTTCAAGCTCACTAATCTCCTCACCCATAGCCGTACACCACGCCAAGTCTTGCTTAGCCTCCAAATACTTTTTCGGTGTTTTGACTTTGGTAATGGCATTAATAAAAGCTAGAAAATTATCAGATAAATAAGAATAAGAGATATAGTTTGCCATAGGATACTGAGAAGTAGGAGTAATAGTATTATAACAATAATAGTCGTGCAAATGTGAAGGTGGTTTCTTTGTCTGTAAGGTTTCGGTCCAGAGGGAAGCAAAACCTCAGAAGAAGTCACAGAATCATGAATATGTGCTTCAAAAGGATTACCCAGAAGGGGTGACGTATCCAGGGGAGCAGGAGAAGGAACATGAGGAAAGAAGGTCTTAACACCATCAGAGATATTCGATGATGAAAAAGGAAAGATATCCTCATGGAAAATGACATGCCTGGAAATCGAAACCGAATGGGTCTCTATATCTAATAGCTTATACCCCTTATAACCAGTAGGATATCCTAAAAAGACACAAGTCTTAGCTCTCGGATCAAATTTACTACGGTTTTTAGGAGAGGTTGAACTATAGCAAAGACACCCAAAGGTTTTCAAAGATGTGTACTCAGGAGATTTCTTAGTAAGCTTTTCAAAAGGTGTGATGTTATCCAAGACTGGAGTTGGTAACCTATTGATGATGAACACTGCAGTAAGTACACAATCCCCCCAATAATCTAAAGGAACATTAGATTGAAACAATAAGGCTCTAGCAACATTCAATATGTGCGGGTGCTTTCTCTCCACTATTGAGTTTTGCTCAGGAGTTTCGGGGCAAGAGTGATATGCAGTAATGCCTTTTGATGCATAAAGTTCATGAAATCTAAGTTCCATAGCATTATCAGACCTCACAGATTTAACACGAGTCCTAAATTGATTTTCAACTAACTGTATGAATTCAGGGAAGACATGGATAACATCAGATTTTGCACGAAGTAAGTACACCCACGTAGCTCTACTATAATCGTCTACAATCATCAAGAACTATCTAAACCCATCTATCGTAGGAACAGCAAACGGACCCCAAGTGTCGATATGAAGTAAAGCAAAAGGACTATCACACATGTTATGACGAGGGGTAAAATGTAAGTGTTTCTGTTTAGCTAGATGGCAAACATGAAAATTATCACAAGACGATTTTTGAACCTTACTTTTATTCAAGTGTAAAGCAGTCGACAGAGTTTCAAGTTTAGCAAACGAAGGATGTCCTAAACGTCTATGCCAAGTGACAAGATCTTTAGGAAAATTCGAAGCAACAGAATTAATACCTGGACTTGAAATCAAACAATGATTAACAGACTCATCGAGTAAATATAAATTCCCCACACGACTACCTCGACCAATCATCAACTCCCGAGTATGTCCCTGAATTAAACAAGCATCAGGTGTGAATTGAACAGTACAATGCAATTTTTCAGTTAACACACTGACACTTAGTAAATTGAATTTAAACTCCGGTATAAACAACACATCATGTAGCAAGAGAGCACCAGAAAAAAATGAATGTTTCCTATGCCTTCTATTGTAACCACACCACCATTGGGAAGGGTGACAAAAGTTTGGTCTAAGGGTTTGTAACTTGTCATAAGGTCTCTACAATGACTAACATGATGAGTAGCCCCGAAATCAATAACCCAAGCTCTAAGAGACACATTCGTTTTCGGAGATATAGAAGAGGCAAGCATGTCGTAGAAGGAGCTATGATAAAGAGTGATAGAGTCACAAGGAAAATTACCTAAGATTTGAGATATCACATGCAATGAAGTAGAAGTAGAGGCTGATGCAGTGTCCTGAGGTGGTGTAATGCTAGTGGCTTGAAGCTGAGTACTCAAGTACGAAATCATGGCTTGTAGTTGATCTGTCGTCAAGTTGTCACAACTATTCTCAGAATGTTCAGACTGGTGTTGATTCACATCAGTGATAGGAGCAAGATTCGTATTCCCAATGACGGCAAGTTTCTTATTCTTTCCCATACCAGGAGGGAATCCATATTTCTTGTAGCATCTATTTACTGTGTGACCAATTCGAGAGCAATATGAGCATTTAGGTTTCTGATTGCCTCCTTGAGAATGAGCACTTGACTGTTTTCAACTTGAGAAGAAGACTGAATCCGGAATGCACTAGGCCCTGGAGAAGACTGATTATACTTGCCCATTGTTCTCTGACTTTGGTCTTGGTCAAGTATGTTATAGATCTCTGTCAATCTAGGCCTAGGCTTCATATTCAATATTGACCTCAAATGTTAGCATACTCCTCATTTAATCCCATAAGGAATTGAATTATCCGACTCGTCTCTGCTTCTTCCAGAAGCTCCTTGACATGATCACAATCACATCGTTTAGCCGTATTTGCTTTCGTGTTGGAGAGTTGCTCCCATAAGGTTTTCTTCTTCGTATAGTAGGTGGATAAATCCAATGGTCCTTGTTTCAGACTAGCTATAGCTTTCTCAAGCTGATACTTCCTCGGTAAATTGCTTATCCTGAAACGAGAAAATAGATCCTTCCACATTTCCTCAGCATCTTCATAGTACAGTATACTATCATAGATCTCTTGATTCACCACATTCATTAGCCATGCTTTGACCATACTATTGCATCTGTTCCAAATTCTAAACATCGGATCATTCACATCAGGCCTACGCAATGATCCATCCACAAATCCTAGTTTGTTTTTAGCATCCAGACTAACTCGCAATATACCAGTTATTATAATTTGTACCATCTAACACCTGAGTAACTATACTCAATCCAGGATGATCTGCAGCATGAAGAAAAAATGGACTATGAACATTATCATATGATTCCATTCCAGAGAAGACAGATCCAGATATACCTCTATTCACTGTGTTAGGCGGAATACTCACAGGATGTATTTCCGAATCAGCACCAACTAAGGAATCATTCTGTTTCTTCATAGTTGAGACCTCAGATTCACTAGAAATCTCACGAGATCGAAGTTTCTTGACTTGTTTCACCATCGTTAACTCTCGATTCAACAAATCTAAGCTGAGAACGAACACTCAAATAAGAGAAATTCCGAGAATCGGAAAATGAAGCGTCGTTAACTCGAGCAAAGAGAAACTGGTTTAGTAAAGTTAAGCATAAGCAAAAACAAGCAAAAAGAAGAAGAAATCGAGCTCTGATCAGAGTAAAACGAGCAGAGATTGCTTTGATACCATAATAGAAAGAAGATAACAATGGAAAGTTTGTTGTTCTCTCTGATTTCTCAAACGTACAAAATGTACAAATGTTGCTCTATATACACTGCTCTAAACCGGAAACTAAACCAAATAAGATTACAAATTGAATTGAACTAAACCACTATCTAATAATTATCCATCCGGTGATACTCCGCCATCAAAATTGCATTTAAGCTAGCCGTGTTCACGTCTTCGCCAAAGCGGGTTCACTGGCCTTCGAAGTTGATGATTAATATCATTTGAGTTTATAGTTAACTCGGAAGCATGTTAAGCTGCCAACCATTGAGTTGCATCATCATTTGCCAATGATAGAATTTGCGGCCATTCTATCTGTTTGTTTTGGAATGGCAACATATTCCTTGCTTTCTATAAACGCCATATTATCCAAAATGGTAGATGTTGAATAATTTCATCGCATTTTTCGCTGAGTTGAGAAAAAAAATTATCATTACCTTAGCTTCGAGACATATAAACATCAGACAACAATGAGGAGTTTATACTTGCGACCCGCCAAATTTGTTGAGAAACATCACATTCAAAAAACATGACTCGATGTTTCAATAATATATGTATAAGATGTTGCCAAAACTAAAATTGTGCTAAACACATAATATGTGTATGAGTAATCATTTAAAATATATTATAAGTAAATCAAAATAATAATATATCATAATATTATTTAATATCTTATACTTGATTCATTTTTTTAGTGAACCATATAATTATGAATTATATAAAATTAAGAGAAAATTATTCCAAAATTAATAACATAAAAAATATTTATCTCATCTTACGTATAGCGTGGATCAAAAATCTAGTTTTAATTAAAATTGAAAACAATCAATTAATATGAAACATTTTTTGGCTAAAATATTACTTAGTATGAAAAAAGAAAATATATTATAGTGTCTTTTATACATTTTTGGTTACTTTTATATATAACTTTGTTTTTGAAAACATTCCCTTCTGTATGAAATAAGGTTGGTCTGGGAAGTTTTTTTTAGTGAACTTAAACCCAATCCAAAATCCAAACGACACAGATCGAACCAGATCTGAGTTTAAAAAGAAACAAACTCGATATAAATTCAAAAGTATTCAATCCGAACCAGATACAAAACAAAAATGATTTCAAAACAAATGATTCAAAACAAAATTTACCTGTTAAAATTATCATATGCAATAAATTTATGAAATTGTAAAGAAAAACATAAGATTCTCATCCTTTTTTAAACATATCAGTTTCTTGTTTTTATCTTTCTAAATTGTTTTATAGAATATTTTATATTATTACAAAAGATAATCAAACAAAAAAGTGTTAATGATCTATTTCCTTCTAAGTTATACCCACGTAACATCAGTTTTGCCCGAAGTTTGGACCTCTTTATAATTCCTCTTAATCTATAAGTTCTAAACCTAGTTTTACCTAATCTTAAATTTTGAAATCTATTTACTCAATTTCGATTTATTGTCTCGGTTTAAAACATAAATTAAAATCAAACCTATCAAAATCCAATTAAAATTTAACCAATATTAAATTCTCTATTTTAAAATCAAACCAATCTCTCTCGCGAATAAAATTAACAAAGCCAGAGATGGATCTATGGGATATAGTCTTAAGAGTGTATTGTCTAAAGAGACACTTTTTGAAACATATTTGTCTATTTAGACACTTTATATCTTAAAAACACTTTTGATTCATTTCCTTTGATAACAAAAAGAAATTGAGTTTGTAAATGACTTTCTTAACCTTCAATAAAGAGAGAAATCAAAATGATCATTTAAAATCGTTTGAATATGAACCATTGGATTTGTTGTCTAGTTATGATCTAATGAACAAAATTTCTCTAGTTAGAATTATTTTCACATCATAATTTAATCTCGATTTTCTATCTTTTGATAGAAGTAATTTCTCTATTTTCTATTTTCTATTTAAGATGCATTTCGAAAAAACTATAATTAAAAATATTATGGTCATGAAAGGTCAAATATAACCGCCTATAAAAGATCAATCATAAAGCAAGAGTATTATAGTATGGATGTAGCGAATTCAAACAGTAAGTAACATTGAAACCACCAACCATAATACCAAAACTTTGTGATCGGCCATTTGTTTTAATTTTCTACATCATCCATCATACATGAACATTGTTCTATTTTTATCTTTATCAAATCTAGAAAAGAGAGAAATGAAGATGAATAGGAAATCAATAAACATTCAACTAAAAATATCATTTTCACATACAACAATTCACAAATTACTTATATATAATATATAGATAAAATATCACTCAACCAAAATTATTGACCTTAGTACATTGACCATAAACATTCAACCATAAATTATTATTTTCACATACATATCCATACAAAACTTATCAAAATAGTAGTCGACCACGAAGCACCATTATTATAGTCAAAAGATCATCCACACAAGGTCAACCACAAAACACCAGAAAACTAGTAAAAAATCGACCACAAAGCACCAATATTATACTCAAAATACCTTAAATATGATCTAAAAATAAGATGCATCCTTCTGATACAATTAGATTCGGTGATATAATTACATCTTGAAAATTACTAGGTGGAACTTTAGCACATTTGTATTTCTGATGTTTTCGCTTAACTTCAGAAGCATAATGGTCTTTTCCTTCACTTTCACTCTCCTAAAAAATATATAAACCTAAGACTATCTACAATAGTTTCAACTTTCAACACCCTCTTTTTTACTCCACCTCATTTTCTCTTTCTTCTACATCATTATTCAACACTTATTCAACACTTACCCACTACAATGGCTTGTTTAATAAATTCAACACCTTACCCCACCACTTTTATTTCATCTATTTTTTTCTATTTTATATTTTTGTAATAATATATTATAATAGTTTAGCTATTGATTTTAAATTCTAAAAATATTATCTAGTTTTGTAATCAATAATATTTTTTTATAAATATACTCTGAGAAATATAAAACATAAATTTATTATTAAACAAATAATTTTACAATAAACATAAAATCCAATACATTATATTAATAAGCATCAAAAATTACAAATAGAACACAAAAACTTAAATAGTACCATAAACTCAACTCAAAAGCAACAAACATTTTAAATTGCAATATTTTAATTACGAAACATTCCGAATTTTTTCCATATGTGTTTGACTAGATCTGCTTGCAATTCATGATATACGTTTGAATTTACTCAACTCTGATCTAGCATGTACATGATTTGCAAATGCTGGTAGTACCTCACTCGAGAAAGGTTGTCGTGTACTAGAACCACTTTCCTCAGATTGGTCATAATTGTTCCAGTTTTGAGCATAAGTATCTCGTAAATCTTCAACAATCATATTATGCAATATGATACATGTTCTCATGATGATTGCCAATCAGTTTTGTCCCGCATGCGAGCTGGTTCATGTATGATTTTAAATCGAGCCTGTAACACTCAAAATGCAGGTTCGATATCCTTGCGACATGCCTCCTGATGTTGTGCAAATAATTTTTCTGGTTCACTCTGAGGAAGTTTGATTGATTTGACGAAAGTTGGATAAGAAGAATAGATACCGTCAGCTAGATAATATGTCATATCATATGGACGTTGGTTAACAAGAAATTTCACTCTTGGAGTATTTCCCTGCTCAACATCATCGAACACTAGCGAGCGGTCTAGGACGTTGATATCGTTCAATGTGCCAGGACATCCAAAAAACATGCCAAATCCATAGATCATGAGATGCAACTGCATCAAGAATAACAGTGGTGGTTGCTTTATCTCCATGAGTGAATTGACCTTCCCACGCCGTATGACAACTTTTCCATTCCCAGTGCACGCAGTCAATACTTCCAATCATCCCCAGGAAGCCACACATCTTACTGACATGCAAAATTCTGTGTAGGCCATCTTGAGTTGGAGCTCTGAGATACGCTTGTTCATACAATTGTATGATTCCTTTACAGAATCTACCCAAGGACTCCAAAGTTGTAGTACCTCCTATCTTGATATATTCATTGACCGCATCAACTACAACACCATATGGTAACATTCGCATGGTCGTGGTACATTTTGCTAATGCAGATATACTTTCTTTATTAGCAGCATCAAATCTTTGTGTAAAGTAGTTGTCTCTACTTGATAGGTCTTCAATGATGCGAAGGAAAACATGTTATCGCATTCCGAACCGCCGACAAAACATTGCATCATCATATGTAGGTTGGTCGGAAAAGTAGTCGTCTATCAATCGTTGGTTTGCCGCTACATGATCTCTCTTGAAGTATTTTCTCTCTTGCTCCTAGGTGCACAATCTTCCTCTATTTTTTTTCGTTGTTCCCTAAACCGGATGATGATATACTTCTCTTCAATTTCAGACGCCTTTTTGTATGCTTCAACATCAAAAGGAAATTATGAAGGATCCATTGATATTTTTTAGTAAAGTGAGATTTGTGATATTTGTGATATTGATACATCAATGGAAAACTAACTCTCTATTTATTAGAATTTGAGTGGTTGAAATCGACGGATTTCAAACAAACATTAAATTTACAAAGTTTATAGATAGGGATTGGATTCACACATTACAATCTAAAAATCACATATTACATTATTAAAGCATAAAGTTCGAAACAAACATTATTAAAGCATAAAGTTCCAAACATAGATTATTAAAGCAAAAAATTACAAAAAAACTAAGACTCCATTTATTCAAAATTGAGTGGTTGAAATCGACGGACTTTAAACAAATATAATATTTACATAATTTGTAGATAAGGATTTAATTTTCACATTAAAATACAAAAGTCACGGATTATATTATTAAAGCATAAAATTACAAACAAATATTATGAAAGCATAAAATTACAAACATACATTATTAAAGCATAAAACTACAAACAAACATTATTAAAACATAAAATTAACCTTTGATTTCCAAATAGATCATGAGTCAACTTTTCCAATAGCTCTTTGCCTCGATCATCGAGATGCTCCTTATCACTAAGCTTCATAAACATCTTCATCTTCTTGGTTTGATTCTTTTCTTTCATCAATTGGTTTGCTTCCTCTTGCCTCATGGCTAATTTGTCCAACCGCTCAACTTCTTTCTCCTTGTATTGTTTCCAATCGTTACACTCTTTGTTGACAACTTCCAATGATGCTTCTTTGCCTTTCTTTGTACTTTTTTTTATGCATCCCTTCCCGTTGTACGAACGCTGGATGACAGAGTTTGAATCACATGCATCACTCTCGTGGGTTCTCTTAGAGTCACTGCTTCCATACCCAATATTTCCTAAACGACCATAACGGGGTTGATCACGAATAGCTTGTCATTCTAACATTAAATTAAACTGGCTACTCGTATCACTTGAGTATAATTCTTGCGCTTTAGCCAATACATCATTCTCTGGCCACCCGCTTTGTTGCATACACTTAGCTCTATCATAAGCGCCAACCCATTTGCCCAATATTTTATTTATGTAGTTATAATGGTTTCTGCACGAAGATCCATCGCGCAGAGGATGAAACGAGCAATGCTCATTAAAGTAATCAACAATTTTGTCCCAAAATGTTTCAGCCGTTTGATTTTTTTCCAACGAAGATGTGAGTTCCATATTTAATCCACCCATCAAGTAACATTATGTTTTCATTAGTGGGTCATCTGAGATTTTTCTTCTGGTTAGGAGACGGATCCTCTATAATATGAGTGGCTTCATTAGCTCTGCTTATGCCACCATGATCCATTTGTGTTGAAAAATCTAGAAATTTGGATGGTTGAGATGGATACGACATCATCGATCCATGATATGGACGATATTTTGGAACAACGGAAGGTATGGTAAAGTTTGGTGCAAAACCATAATTTATCTTATTTTGGAGACGTGTTTGGTTGGGAGATTGATTTTGGAAAAGAAAATTATTTGGATTTGGATAGTAAAAGGATTATTACAAGAATTTTGAGTGTTGAAATGATTATTGTTTGGATCCTTGTTACAAAAACAAGATCTAAAAATCCAAACCAAGAATTTTTTAAGGATAATAAAAAAATAGAGAGGGATTTGTGTTTTATTTTGTGTCCAAATTAAATAAAACAAGTGTTTATTTATAGAGTATAAAAAATTACGAATTTTGATATAATTTTTTCATATTTTTTGAAAATCAATTTTATTAAATAATTGATTTTAAATGTAAAGGATAAAAAAAGAAATCTAAAAATCAATCAGGCCAATCACATATAGACAAGTGTCATTTATCTCTACCAAAACCTCTCCCTTCATCCGATTGGCCCAGATGTATTGACCCTCAATAATTTAACATGAGTTGAATTTATTCAACCTCTCCCCTCACCCGATTGGTTTCAATTTTTCTTCCAACACCTTTTTCAACAGATGAAAACAAGTTTTCAATACCCCATTATGGGTGGTCTAACAGGCACTAATGTGATCGACTATACTGAGTATGAAAATTAATATGGCTTCTAAATTCAAGGAAAAAGAAGAAGACAAAGGGCAAAAACTCCTAAGTAGGCAAAAACTCCTAAGTAGTCAAAATTCCAATTTTACTTAATATGGGTTTCGAATATTCTTCAAATTCTCCAATCACTGCACGAAAAATAGTCATTTTATGTTTATTCCCCTTTCTGAAGGAAGTGATTAATGTAAGAGAGAGAGGATTTCAGTTTCAAAATTCAATCTTCAATTCGAGATATAGTTTCAAAATTCAATCTTCAATATAAGAGATGTGATTAGTGTAAGAGAGAGAGGATTTAAATTTCCAGATCGAACTTCTCAAAAAGTGTGCTTTAACGTCTTCTTCTTCAATTGAAACTAAAAAACAGAATGTTTTTGAAAATGGATGATACAGAAATAGATTTGTGGAGATAAATTTTGATTCCTTTATTTAATTTTCGGTTCTCGGCAAGCCAAGCACGAGAAAGTTTGTCTCGTGTTCTTATGTAAAGAGAGGAATATGAGATTTATTTAGAAATTGGTTAGTATTTTTTATAAGTAATTGCGGGTCATAAAGGTACAAAAATTAGAAAGAAAGTGTATGAGTGATACAAAGTGTCTATCGAGACAAACACTAACAAGATCGATAACAGAAACTTGAATACGATCTCAGTATATTCACACTTAAAATTAACAAAGTCAAGAACAGGGTTTATATATTAGTAAAGGAAGCTAACATACGCTTAGAACTTAAACCAGCTGCTAACATACGCTCAAATCCTAAAACAGAATGTGAGCAAAATACTCCTTATACACCCCCGCAAGCCGAAGCATCCGAAACCATAGGTGAGAAGAGGCTTGAGAGAGACATCCGTTTGAGTAAGGCATGAAAAGGACCCGGATGTAAGGATTTAGTCAAAATATCAGCCAGCTGATCTGTGTTCTTGACATGAAGAACTTTGATTGTGCCAAGATTGAGCTGATCCCTTGTGATGTGGCAATCAATCTCTATGTGTTTTGTTCTTTCATGAAATATTGGATTCGTAGCCAGGTAAACCGCCGATTTGTTGTCACAAAACAACTTTGTAGTAACTGTTGTTGCAATCTTGAAGTCTTTTAGTAACTGATGAAGCCATAAGATCTCTCTAGTCGCATCAGCAAGACTTCTATACTCTGCTTCAGTGCTACTTCTGCTAACAACAACCTGCTTCTTCGATTTCCAACATAGTAAAAACTCACTGAGGAATATAGAATACCCTGTCGTAGATCTTCTTGTGTCAGGACAAGATGCCCAATCCGCATCAGCAAACGCATTGAGGCAAAGGTCTGATGCAGCTGAGTAGAACAGTCCTTGACCAAGGTTCCCTTTCAAGTATCTTAGCACACGGTGAGCTGCTTGAAGATGAGTATCATGCGGTGACTGCAGGAATTGGCTAAGCTTATTTACTGCAAACGTGATATCTGGTCTAGTAATTGTGAGATAGAGCAGTCTGCCAATAAGCTCTTTGTAAGGTGTTGGAGAAGGCAAAGCAGTTCCTGCATCTTTGCTTAAGTGAACATATGGATCTAGAGGAACAGAACAAGGCTTGCATCCAGTAAACCCTGTGTCTTTAAGCAAATCTAGCACATACTTCCATTGGCAAACTGATATACCAGTTTTATTCCTAGCAATCTCCAAACCAAGAAAAAACCGGAGAGGTCCCAAGTCTTTGATTTTAAAGGCATCAGAAAAGACCTTTTTCACTGCAGCAAGATCATCAGGGTTGCTGCTTGCAATGACAATGTCATCTACGTATATAAGCAAAGCAACAAATCCCGTTTGAGTCTCTTTGATAAACAATGTTGTGTCAGCTGCAGATTGAGTGAAACCATTGTCAAGAAGAACCGAAGTGATCTTCCTATTCCACTGACGCAATGCATGTTTTAGGCCATATATACCCTTATGAAGTCGGCAAACCGCATCAGGAGGAAGAGGTTCCTTGGCAATGTAACCCTGAGGAATACGCATATAAACTTCCTCTTCTAAGTCACTTTGCAAGAAGGCATTGGAGACATCCATCTGCGAGAGCTCCCAACCCTTACAAGCTGCCAAACTAAGCAACAATTTGACAGTGGTTAGTTTAGCTACATGCGAGAAAGTTTCTGAAAAATCAACACCTTCTTGTTGACTAAAACCTTGCGCAACCAGTCTCGCCTTATGTCTCTCGAGAGCTCCATCCGAGAGATATTTCAAAGTGAACAACCATTTATAACCAACCACATTCTTCCCTGGTGGTAACGAGACTATACTCCAAGTCTCATTCATCTCGATGGCCTGAAGTTCTTCATTCACAGCCTTAGTCCATTCTGTATATGTCATGGCCTGCTTAAAAGTTTTAGGTTCTATCTCGAGGGAATAGGAGAAGAGATAAGAGCAATATGCTTCACTGAGTTTTTGATAAGAAAGAACAGAAGCCAATGGATAAGGGGTGGTATGTGGTTTATCAGAAGGTTTATCGGTATTGAAAAGAGCACAATGGTAATCCGATAAGTAGCTAGGGGCTTTAATATTTCGTTTAGACCTTCCTACAGGTCTATCAAGTTTTACTAGCCTCTGGAACAACAGTTGGATTACCCTCAGACGTAACACAAGGTGAATGCACAACATCTACAAAATTCTCATCAAGCGTAGGCAAATTTAAATCATTTTGTTGCAGACTTGGAGTAATTGGATTTAAGCTAGCAAGTGGGATAACATCATTATCATCATGAACATACGGCACAACACAAGGCAGAACGTTATGCGCAAAGAAATCAGGAATGATACTAGAAGGGGTTTTAAATGGGAATACATCTTCATGAAAAACAACATTCCGAGAAATGGATATACTACGACTATCTAAATCAAGCACTTTATATCCCTTATAACCCGAAGGATACCCCAAGAAAACACATGGATTTGCACGACTAGTGAACTTGTTTCTATCCTTAAGCAAAGTTGAGACAAAACACAAGCAACCAAAGGATTTAAGCATCGAGTAATCAAGACACTTTTTCATCATGACTTCATATGGTGAGACATTATCAAGGAAAGGAGAATGAGTTCTATTTATCAGAAATGCAGCAGTAAGCACACAATCAGACCAATAAGCAAGAGGCATATTTGATTGAAACAACAAAGCACGAGCAACATTCAAGAGATGCTGATGCTTACGCTCAACAACAAAATTTTGCTGAGGCGTATAAGCACAGCTAAAGTAATGAATCATACCATGTTGTTTCATCAAAGAGTCAAACAGTTCAGGCGCATTATCACTTCTTATTGCTTTAATTTTAACATTGTACTGTGTGTGTAAGCTGTAAGAAGGCTGGAAAGATATGTAAAACATCATTTTTATTTCTCATCATGTATATCCAAGTCACCCTAGTACAATCGTCTACTAAAGTAAGAAAGTACTTGTAACCATCAACAGATTCCACACCAAAAGGACCCCACGTATCTATATGAACCAAGTCAAACACATTCTTGGACTTATTATTCTGAAAAGGAAAAGCTAATCTCTTCTGTTTTGCCAAGGGACACACAACACAAGACTTACTACTTAACAGACTCGATTTATTCAAAGAAAGATTATCAGAAAGAATGAGTAACTTGGCAGGTGACGGATGTCCGAGACGATTGTGTCAGAGCATCGCATCATCTGTCAAGGATCCAGTGAAAGCAAGGGAGCTACTTGAACTTGGAGTTTCATCAACACGAAGAATGTAGAGATTATGATAGAAGTCACCCTTCCCAATCATCAAGTCCCGAGTAAGATCCTGAAGAAAACATTCAGTTTTATAAAAATGCGCAGTATCCCTTAACAAGCTGCTTACACTAATCAAGTTGAAACAAAATGAGGGAACAAATAGCACATCACGCAAGACAAGAAAATCTGACAACTGAACATTACCAGTGTGAGTGATTAGGAGTTTAGTACCATCAGGCAAAGAAACTGTAATTCCAGAGACTAATCTAACATCTTTGAATTTTGAAAGTTATGAACAGACATGGCTTGTAGCGCCACTATCTATTATCCAAGAACCGGGACTTAGAGAATGATAAAGGGTGGAGAAACAGTAAGGTTGAGGTGTGAAAGATGGTTTATGATTCTGGTCAAAAGAAAATATTCCATCGAGACACTTACCTGAAGAAGTTAGAGCAGTTATGCCACCTTTATCAGCAATTGAGGACGACTGTGAACAAGAAGCAACAGTCTCTGAAGTATGAACCCGCGCATTCAGCTGTTGGATTAACAACTGAGCTTGATTCTTGGACAACTGACTCACATCCAGACTCACTGCATCTACAGCAGGAGGTGGTATATACATCATACCATTTGCACCAGTTGATTCAGTGATCATATTAGCAATTGGATGCTGTGAGAATTGAGCAGAAGAGTTCATTGTAGGAGGACCTTGACCATTGGTTGGTCCCCGAGGTATAAACGGAGGCCTGTTAGAAGTATTGTTTGTGTTGTAATGCTTGTAACCAGGAGGATATCCATGGATTTTGTAGCACTTGTGTATAGTGTGTCCTAGAAGACCACAATGTGTACATATTGGACGATTTCCTCTTGGGCGATATGTGTTATAAGCAGCAACACATTCTTCTTGGCTATTATTCATATGCATATCAATCGGAGTAGCTCCATTCATATGAAAAGCAACATTATCGGACTGGACTGATGGTTTCACCAAGCGTTGTCTCTCATCCTGAGCAACAATATTGTATGCTTCATCAATATTTGGAATCGGTTTCAACATAAGAACATATCTTCTGGTTTGTTCAAAACTACCATTCAATCCCATTAGAAATTTCGTCACTCTACTCTGTTGTTGCAGCTTTTCCCATAGGACTACAGCATTACACTCACAACGACCACAAGTACACACAGGAAGATCAATATAATTCTGATACTCTTCCCACAAAGTAACAAGCTCTGTATAATAAGCAATAACATCCATATGACCTTGTTGAATTGTGCTAAGCTTTTGTTCAATTTCATACACCCTTGGCGCATCATCTTGTTTAAAACGAACCATCAGATTATTCCAAATACTCTCAGCAGTCGACATGAAAAGCAAGCTTTGACCAATTTTCTTCGAAACAGAATTCATCAACCAAGTTGCTACAAGATCGTTACAACGTGACCAAGATCCATAGTCTCTATCTGTTTCTACTGGTTTCCGAATAACACCATCTATGAATCCAAGTTTATTCCTAACGTTTAATGCCATACGCACTGACCTTTTCCAGGAGTGAAAATCCGCACCAGATTCAAGCAGATCTGTGACTAATTGGAGACCAGCGTGATCTGTGCTATGAAGGTAATAAGGATTGTCATAACAATCTGTAGTTTGACGAGCTTGAACAGGAACCACTAACGCAGGTGCCTCTGGATCCGTATTTGAAGTCATCGATGAAGAATCGAGCTGAAAAGGAAGATAACGAGAACAAATCGCAACAACAACGAAAACGAAGATTAAGAAATTGCGTCGAATCGAAGATAAAGAAACAGAAATCGAACGCAATCGAGATCAAAAACAGAAAAAAGAAGGACAAAAATGGCGAGGGGGACAATCCTACGCCGAAAACAAAACACGATTCAACAGATGTTGAAGAACAATATCGGAATCCAGAGAACAAGATACTCAAGATCGTGATGCTCTGATACCATAACAAGATCGATAACAGAAACTTGAATACGATCTCAGTATATTCACACCTAAAATTAACAAAGTCAAGAACAGGGTTTATATATTAGTAAAGGAAGCTAACATACGCTTAGAACTTAAACCAGCTGCTAACATACGCTCAAATCCTAAAATAGAAAGTGAGCAAAATACTTCTTATAAACACTTTAAAAAAAGTGTTTAAATTGACAATTGTTTCTTGTCTTAATCTCCATTGGCGAGCTTCTTCTTCCTCCTCTTCTGGTTCTCTTTCTGTTACCCAGATACCCACTTCTAATTCAATTCATTTCCTCGACTATCTCATTGAGAGCTTTGAGAATCAAGACTCCTGCGACGAAATGCCACCTTGAGGACCGCGAGAATCCCGGTGAAATGAATGGAATTTCCGTACGGCCGATGTTGTTTATGCAAGACACACCGTGGATCTCTGCGTTGTTTCTCAAGAGTCTGAGTAAAATGGTTGATCAGACTGTAAAAATCGAGCGCACAAATATCGATAAGACGAAATTCGATTCATTGAGGAGACGTCAAGTGAAGGAAGAGATTGAAGTGTGGGAGAGAACTGTTGATTAATACGGAGATTTGGAGAAAGAAATGTGTGAGATGTGACTGCAGAGAGAGAGCAGAAGTTGCAGAAGATGATTTCAACCATTGAAGGATGTTTTTGAGAGAGAGCAGAAGTTGTTGAAAAACAAGAGCAAGAAGGTTAAAGCAGCTTATGCGCTACATTGAGGTTCTGCCTGCTGATAAAATGGCGGTCATGGTGATGCATAAGATGATGAGTTTGGTTACGACAATGGACGGAAAATAAGACAACGGAGATTCTATTGAACAGAGACGAAGCAAAGAGAGAGAGAGAGAAGAGAGATGGAAAGAGAAAACCGATTGGAGAGGGAGTTTTATTGGTTTAGGGTTTTTTGTCCCATAGATTTAATTAATTGGTTTATTCGGTTTAACGAGATTTTTGGTTATAGTAAACCAATAATAATTCGAATTTTGGGCAATCAGCTATGTAACTTTCGATTTGTGGGTAAAGTCATATTTAACTTTCAAATTATGTATAAATTGGTATTTAACTTTAATTAAGGGGAAAATATAAAGAGTTCCAAATTTGGGTGGATCTGATATTACAGTACAACCTCTATAAATTAATACTCGATAAATTAATAATCACGATAAATTAATAAATTACTTCGGTCCCGAGTTGAGCCAATGTAAAAATAAGCGAAATTCGATAATATAATAAGATAATAATTTCTTTAGAAATCCCTATATAAAATATGGTTCCAATAAGAACATAAATTAATAAATATGTGAATTTTCATATATATATATAATCATTTTACTAAAAGTACTCGTTTATTTTTTACCTTTTGAGGTTGAAATCCTTTTAGAATTCATTTATAATTTTTAGTGAATAAAAACTAATTGCTTATTACTATTTAAATTTTTTACTCATGTAACTCTTTGCATAGATTATCATGATTGATTTCTTAATATATGCTAACTCATTGTTTAATGAAAAAATAAAATAAAACTGATGTTGAGTTTTAGACAAAACAATAATAATAAGATTATCAGAATAAAGAAAATAAATATGAAATAAGATGAATTTTATGAATCTTATGTTTAATCAATAAAACTATTAAAGAAATAATAAAGAAAATTCATATAGATAATAATAAAAATATAAATAAGGAAGCGTAATGAATTATTAAAAAGAAAAATATATAAAATATTAAAAAATATAAATTAATACAATCAAACATTATGTTTTTTAGTAAAAAAACAAAATTCTAGGAAAGTATGAATTGGAAAAAAAATTCTATAAATTAATTTTAATTTATTTATACTATAAATTAATATTTATTAATTTATCGAGTAATTAATACCTCTCTAAATTAATAATTTTTTATAGTTTCATCATTATTAATTTATAGAAGTTTTACTGTATATAGATATAGTTCGAGAGAAAATAGAATGAAACTTATATATAAAACAAAAAAAAAACAAAGTAATTTCATCTGACACAACCAAGGAATAGAGAGATAATATTAATGTTTATCCACTGCTTTCAGGGAGGAAGACTGTAAAATCCCGAAGGCCAAACTACAGGAGCCGGGCTTTTCCTTCTTTGCTCAATTCCTTGACAACCACCCTGAACCATTGGATAACAGGGGATCCAGGACTGTGCCCAGGAATGCATTTATCTGAGTTCGGATAGTTGTTGTTAATCGATGCTCTGCAACTAAGTCATCTAATTAATCCAATTTGGTACTTCATGGCTCATATATACCTGATCAATGGTGGCAACCACAAGCTACAAAGCATCCAAAAGGCTGGTTAAGAGTTTTGTAAACAACAATCCTGAAACAAAATAACATTATAATACGAAATACAATAGATAAAAATGTCTTTAAATCTAATCGGATATACTATCAATCTAACCTTGCACGAGATTTTTATCCCAAAGAAAAAAAATCTTGCACGAAGAGCCATCCCACTCGCTTTTCCAAATTCATAGTTGTGCATGAAAGATATTCATAAATCTTTAAACCATAATTCATACT
>OVAU01000447.1:0-13366 GCA_900406315.1 Biscutella laevigata subsp. laevigata
ATGTTACCATAGTTACACATACGTTATTATCAATATCAATATCAATAGTTACACAGTACATTATGGTGCACGAAATGTCTTACACAATAATGAGAAATAATGCTCTTGAATTTTTAAAATGAAATAAAGAAAAATAATAAATTTTAATATCAATTATGGGTTACATATTTTGAATTAATAGTTTCAACACAATCAATGAAAATCAATAAATATTTAAAATTTGTAGGTTACATATTATAAGAAATTAATGAGACCTATTAAATATTTAAATTAATGAGAATTATTTGATTTGAATAGAGTTAATGAAACCCCTTAAATACTATAGATTATTTCTAATTTATTTATATAATAGAAATTTAACAACCAATAAAACGATGATAAATGTCAAGCTCTCATACAAAAAACCTTAATTTATAGTATAGATTTGGCAAATGCATTTAAAGAATTCTACAAAATCAAAGGGTGTTTTGATTTGCGATGGGCTCATGCCGACATCGATCCCATGTGGTATATGGTTTTGTGATATATTTATAAACTCTTTATCTTCTCTTTATAGAAAGCGACGTTGGAGCGGTTGTACATATCCATTACATGTAGCCCACTTTCTCACGGCCACGGTCAAGGTTTTATATAATAATTTACATAGAAAAAAGGGCAACAAATAAGAAAATATGAATGACCACACACGCTGGGCTACCAAACTTGCAAACACAGCCACACGTGTCGTCCGTAGTCAGATATACGTGTGGTAGACAGTTTCGAGCCATTGAGACAAGATTTTAGTATATGTGCTTTGTCTCCTCCTAACGCTTCACCTTGACGATATTCTTTGAGGGAGAGTCACGTTTATGCTGCTCCATGTACAGAAGAAGCTGCATCTGTAGCGGGCATTTGCGACCGTGAATCTTGCTTATTGTCAAGCTCAAGAACCGAAATAGCTGAACTGGTAAAACATACATCAAGATTCAGTATCTGACATGTTGTCTATACTTCAAAATTTTTGGAAGAGAACGTACTTTGGAAGAGAAGCTCTGATAGTTGGCTGATTCGCATAAGCAGAAAGGGAAGGTCTTAGATCAGGAAACTTCTTCATGATACTTTCAAGTTGAGGCATTGGTAACTGCAAAACCATACCAAAGAGTTAATTTGGATTTTCTGTTAATACTTTTTAACTTGCAGCCTCCCATCATTTTCCTTGTACCTCCAACAAAACAGGGAAAGAATGTGGCTGTGTCTGAGACACACATTTCAAGAAGCCAGGCCACAATTTTGGCAGTCTCCAGATCTGCATCCAAACAACACAGCAAAAATTTCCACACGAGACGAAAAATAAATCTCAAAGCTGAACTTTATGATTGACCTTAAATTACTCACCTGCTTACTCACTAACTTGGAAAGGATTTCCATGATAAAATCAACCTGGACAAAAATTTCAGAAATTTTCTTTATTTCTGACCAAAAGAATCCAGAGTTTTGACCTATATCTTGAAGTCTAAAACAAAACAAACTAATAATATAGCTTAGACTCAAACTAGACTTCATTTCATCGTGCCCATGCAGTTGGCAAATCGCTTGGGATGAAGAGAAGGTTTTCTGGTTTGTCTCATTTCAGCATACAGCTGAACAATAAGGCGAAACCAATTGTAGTTTCAGTTCATTATCGAAGCTTGAACCTCTGGTTCCACATTTGGATGTTTTGGACTATTTATACAAAAGAATCCTCCTCCAGTTTATCTAAGAATCCTGTCGATTCTTTTTCAAGAATCCTGTCGATTCTTTTTCATTCAGCCAAATCAACTTGCTAGCCACATATTAGTCCTCTAGGATAGAAACTACAGAGATTCAGATTAGCTTCTGCATGATAAGCATTCTTTCTATTTCTTGATTTAGGAAATTATTTAGGATTTAAGTTTTCTTATATCATTTTCCTAGAATGTTTTAATTTTGATGTGTTATTATAAATAAGCGTGGAAAGCTTTGGATGTTTTGCAGGGTTGGCTAAGGGAAATATAGTGCAGTTCTCTTGGGTGTTTTCAAATTTTCTTTCTCTTTCTGTTACTTTAATTTTGTTTTTATAAAGAGCTTTCTTTTTACGTTACCATGTTCTTAACTCTAAAAGTACGGCACTCACCATTGTTGGAAAAGCGTCGATTGCCTGAATTACTGTTCTCATGAAGAGTAAGGGAAGAGGTGTTCGATCAACCTGAAACCACAAAGCATCACAGATGTAAATATCTAAAATCAGTAGTACTTTTCTATGATATGTACGCTCTTGACATACCATCTGACCAAGGGCCTTTGCTACGACTTGCTGCGTGAAAACAGTGCGTTGTTCAAAGCAAGCTGAACATGCATCTGTTATCTGAAAACAAAACATAGACAAATGAGACTCTGCCGACAAGAGAGAAACTAAACACTAAAGATTGCACACTTGCAGAATTTTATAGAGGGTCCATCGGCAAACATACTAATATGGTCTATAGAGAGGCAGACAATATGACTAGTCAGTTGCTAAGTGCCACTGTTTTCTAGTGTCCTATAGCACCATATGACATGAGAGAATAGTAGGAACTAAAAATGGCATCTGATATGATGATCGCGGGATTGCTTCACGCAACCAATATTCTTTGAACTTGTTAAGAATTAGGACGAGACTAATTCAGATTAGGAAAAGAGCTGACTGAACTCTCCTATAGTTTTGTAGTATACGTACAAATCTAAAACCAAGGGATATGCAATAGAATCCCCAACTCATGTCATATGAAAACAAGTGGAGGCAACAAGGCCTTTCAAAAGTAACCAGATGGAAAATCAGGAAATACCTTTTTTAGTGGTGGTCCACCCTTCTCGGGAACAATATCGTGGATTGCAATCAGTACCTCGGCAGGTGTTAAGGCAGGGCCTGTGTGAGCAGAACCCTATCACAGATATAACAAAAAGGATCTGAGAAATTGTTACGCTGGAAGGACGTATAAAATCCGTAACAGAGGGAGCACCACTTCTCGGACAATAAAGACCACCAGAAGAATTTGTAATCAGAAACTTTTTTGGTACCTGTAATATATGTGCAAGTGCAAGTTGGAACTTTTCTGGTGGAAGATTAAGGAGGGAAGGAAATATGGGTAAAACCTGTTACGTTGAAAAAGAATGTCAGTCATAAAGTAAGGAATTTCTAACATTGAAGCAATTACAAAACATCATCTTTTGCATCCACCACCAAAGGACCACACAATTTTCAGAATTCTTCACATGGGGAAAAGAAGAAAAAAATTACTAGCCTCTTCATCTCCCTCCAGGGGAAATGTAAAGTGGGAAGGAAAGTAAGAGATTACCTCATCTTTCGTGAGTGAAGAAAGCAATGGAATCAATATTGAAACATCCTGCAAAACACTTTTTGGTAAGGCTTTGCAGCTTGGTTTTCAAATATATACACACAAGAAAAAGTTAGGAAGGAGCTCTATCTAGCAAATCAAACCTTTAGTTTCGTTTCATATAGATGCTTTACAGTAGCAATCAAATCCAACGAAGGTGCAAATTCTTGTGTCAATATTTCCAAAACCTGGACATGAGAAATAAACGAGCGTGATTCATAATTAGAAAATACTTTTGAGGCCAACGTGGATTTACTACAAGGAACCACAGAAGCCACTAACCAATGTCAATAAATTTTCACTTCCCTTAGGAGGATCAGATATTATTTGGAGCAGTTCCATATAAGATGAACCTAATTCTCGTATCAGGATCGGTATATGTCGATGAAAAGCCTGAACCATTTCATGAAGTTACCAAAATAAATCAGTTTGATGTTTCTGAATATCTGTAACTCCACTAAAACATGGAGAACACACATGATGCACATAAGAAATGCCATAGATTGCCCCAAAACAAAAAGAAAATGTGATGTTTCAAGAGAATTATCTCACCTGGTTTACTGTTCTTGGAGCTCTCCCGTAGACTTCAAAGACAAGTCGGAGGAGACTAGGTTTCTGGAAAATTTTACAATGCTCATTAGATCCACGGGAATATTTAAGGATAGAGAATACTCTTTAGTATAAGTAGCAACACCAAGCTACACAGACCTTTTTACATAAAGCGAAGAACAGAGAAATTAGTCTCTGAGCTTCAGAAAATGATAAAAGAGAAACATCACGAGAAGTCTGTAGATCCTGCTGAGAGTGAATGTCAGGGGTTCCAGACAAGAGAGAGTCAAGTGTCGAAGTTTTCTGGCTTTTAGCCTGAAAATAAGTGTCAAGTAATCAGCCTATAAAAAGTCAAGGTCTATAAACTGAACCGCACCCATTGCATTGACTAGGTATAGCTCACAAAGGAAAAATTTAGGGGCTAACGAGAACATGTACAAAAAAGAAACTGACATCTAGTAAGTTCGATATAAGAAATAAGCCTTTATTTATATAATTCAAAGAGAGTTGAGCAAAACGCCTCAAGAGAATTGTTCTTGGCTTTCAGAGCCTTTTCAAGAATGGTACTCACTCAACTACCAGACTAGATTATATGCTATATTACCTCTGTTTTTATTCCTTCTGCAATACATCCAGGCTGCGAGAGACCTGTCTCAGAGTTCACAGCAGTCAGCAACATATCTGTTGCAAATTTCTCAACATGCTCTGATAGGTATGTTAGGTGATATAGTTTGTTTGTGACCTGTGTGCATGCATTTGAAAAACATAAATTAGAATAACTGTACCAGCAATAATTAAAAACCATATTACTATCTGAGACCAATTTCCTCACAAGTCGTATGGCTTTTGCACGGATGACTTCTTCAGAATGAACAGAACACTGTCATAACAGGATTAAACAATGCGTGAGAAGATGGATCAATTGATATGATCCCATGACTATGAATTTAAGTATGAAGATAAAAAGGAAGTACTGAGAGCAGCATTCTTTTAATGTAGAAAGTTTTCGCTCATACATTCCTTTCTTTAGAGATCAGAATACACTGTTTCTGTAATTGCAGTTTACGTACATTCTTCCATCAACCAAAAATCCATACTTCATTTATCCTATTATCTAAGTTTCAGAACTTCATTGTCTAATCTGTATACGGGGTAAACTTCAGCCCCAACCCCAATGAAAAATCTTACAACAAGCAACAGGAGGTATCCTACGTGGTAACTTAGTTAAATAGAACTGAGAAATATATATTGCAGTAAACAGCTTAACTTGACCAAATTCTAGCAACATAATTAACATGCTGCAACTGTTTTGTAGGCCTAGCCAACAGGAGGCTTCATTTGGTAATTTCAGAGGCCATATGTAGGACATTTGTTTTGAGGATGGAACTATCTAGCCACTGTAAAACTTACATCATCTGAATTTACTGAGACTACAATATAATTCTATGTGAGAAACAGAAATAATAACTGACGTCTAACGAATCCATTATCACAAATTTAGCTTACATTTGGGCTTGTAAGAACAGAAATAATGAAACTTAGTTAAAGATTCTTACCTTCAATGCTATAGCTAAGCATGCTTTTCTCTCATTTGGACGCAGAAAAATTAAGCTCCAAACAGCACCAAGCCCTTGAGTAACACGTTCACTATCACAGATTTCTCTTCCAATTGGGTCATGACGATTATAGCAGAGTTCATCCAGTAGTTTTATGGCAGAATCAGGTAGATGTGGAGCTTCTCCAAAAAGTCTGCTGAACGACTTGTCGGAAGCAGGAAGATCAACAAGAAATGACTTTGCCTACAGTACGAATCCTAATAAGCGAGATCAGAAACAAGAAATGGAAAAGGTTGAATAAATGCTCACCACTGCTAAGAGAAAATGTTCGTAAACAGTAGCATAGGAAGAGGATTCATCTCTGTCCAGAATCACCACTGAGTGCAAATGGTATAGAACATGTAAAACAAGTTCATGCCCCTTGAAACAAAAAAACAAACATATCAGGGGTTCACCTAGGCATATGCTAAAACCTCGGTTACTGGAAGTTTGGAGAATAAAAATTTTAGGCAGACACATCTACGATGTTCGTAAACAGTACACTGGCTTCACAACTTTAAAATGCTACGATGCTTTTGACAGCCAACACTCTCTCGACATATGACAAAAAAGAGCTTCAAAATCCAGAACACACATAAAAGAGTGACGGCTGAGTTGGAGGAGCACTGCAGCCAAATAAGTACCTTGAATTTTGCATGATCCACACTAAAATGCTCTCTTAGTATGGATGCAACGTCATTGCCAGCATCGATCTGGAAAGATAGTTATTATAAATAATATGTACGCTTGTAAACAAAAGGATTAAAGGAGAAATTGTAATAAGTATTCCATATGGATAAAGCCAAATGGTCGAAGTGGTAGCTAGAGTTATAGCAAAACCATAAGCAACAAATATCAAAGAGGCATTCACCTTAGAAATCAATCTGGCAATCAATGCCATGCAAATGTTGTTACAATCAAACCCATAGACATGTTTACTTGATGCAATTATCCGTTCAATAGCCAACTTTCCTACAGTTTTGCTTTGCTCTGTGGTAAGTTCAACATATGATGGAACAGACTCCAACTCTCGGTAGCTTTCCTCTGGCGCAGTAATGTTTGATGCTGTAGAGGGATCTTCATCAAAATCTGGGACTAATGCTGAAGGCGAATAATGATCAAAATCTGGGACGGACACCAGATCCAAATCACGCTTTGTCTCAGAACCAGAAAACTTTGTTTCTCTGATGCCTGCATCATCCCTGTAAGTAGATAGTGGAACAGATGGTTCACTATTTGAGGGGTAAACACACTCTTTAGGTTCAGTCAACAAGTCTTTTCTGCAATCAGGCTGATCAATTATTCTGATCACGGAACTTCCCATCGCCTGGTTTTGGCTATGCTCTAATGCTGTTGGATGTAATGAGCCACTATCCCCTGTCGTGACAGCAGGAACTGAAAGCGGCTTACTCAGTAAGATAGAGATGTCCATCTGTAGTGGAACTGATTCTTTACCCTCACCCACAGGTAGGGTTGTTGGTCCTGCAGATGAATTTAAACGCCTTGGATCCATGCGACGGGGATCCTGCATAGCAATATGTAAGTTATCTTGGAGGAAAAGGCATTCAACATAGAATCAAGCACTAAATGGAAGTTTGTACCCTTCTTGGGTCGCGTCTAGGGTCAGCCACTGCGCTATTTAAGCTAGGTACATTGGATTGGGTTGGATCAAACGGACGTTGTGCTGGAGGAGTCGGAGAAGGGATGGAATTTATGGAAGAAGATGTCACAATATCTGCTGGAGTAGCCAGTGAACTTGTCAATGTAGGAATCCTACTCGGCAAGTGTTTCATGCTTTTTATTACAATATCAGCAAGCATATCTGGATGAAGCTTAGAAATTAGAATTTCCAGTGATGCAGCTCCTCTGTCTCCTTCAGCAAGCAAAGCACCAATCATTGAAACCATTTGTTCCACTGGAGACAACTCACTGTCCGAGGGAGAAATGCCATTGACAGATATAGGTCCCTGTGGCGAATCACTTATTTGGACTTGCGGAGTCAACTGCATGTTAATATTATGCCGTAAGCGCTTCGGAGCAACCTCTCCATTTTTTGTATCATCTTCACCCTGGGGCATTATTCGTTTCTTTGGCAAGTCCCAAGAATTTTGATATTTAGGTACCTGGTTATTCTGAAAAGTAGATTCCTTATGAGACATCACTGATCACAGTGATCAAAGCTGATGCAGAGCACTACAGAAGAGTAGAAAAGAAAGAAGCAAAAAAAAACTATTACCTTGCCTGACCAATTTTCACGTGCAGCAGCACGCTCATTATTTCTTCTAAGCAATTTATCAACTTGACGAAGAACTTGATCAGCAGCATCTGCAGCATTCATGGCTCGAAGTGCTCTAACAAGCTTTTCTCTTGACTAAAAATGCAAATAAGACTCTCAGTAAAATAAATTAGCAAACAAAAGGAAACTATATAATATGATCAAGCAAACACTTCTTTCAACTCTTTTCTACCTATTACGAGACTTCATTTCATGAAATGATACTGAATAACATGTCCTTTTTCTTGTAGTCACTGAAAAGCTTTTTCCTTGAGAAAAAATAAATGAATGGCACAGTTTGCGAAAAAAAGGCATGGCCCATTCCTAGACTAGACAAACCAGATAACAACATAGAAGGTTGACAACTAGACCAGACCAGTAAGGCTGAAATACAACTGAATTTTGCCAAAAAGGATATTTTGTTTCCAGCATTAATATGCAAGACAGATCGCTATGGCTATAAACTCTGGTGGGCCTCTAAAAATGAACGAATCAGTGAAAACCAAGAAAGAATAAATGAGCACTGCATTTCTTATTCACTAAAATGGGAATTAGATGGCAAAAACAATCAACTCCCAACTCTCTAAAATGAGAACTTTGAAATGATGTTCAATACTGATTTCAAGTGTTACACAGCAATAAGAGGGTAGATTTGAGAAGTGCAAGATATATCAAATCTGGATATACTTCAGAGAGAAACAAACAATAAAGTATGAACGCTCTACCTCTGTTATTGGTGAGAAAGGGCATCTTAGAAATCCTAGCAAGGCAGTTCTAATGGAATACTGAACGCTTGCAGCATGGCACTGCTTAACCGTCTCAAAATTTGGGTGAAAATCCAGGAGAACAGAAAGGACAGTGTTGTAGTGGACAGGCCTCTTCCGTGCTACCACTGCAAGACTGTGAAAGATAAGCTACTGTCAGATATGATTCAACAGCTTGCATAGGAAATATTCAAAATCGCAAATGGTTCAGGTGCTCCTACAAGCATGTCCTAATAGATTACTGCACATTTCAAGCAAACAAAAAGTATGATACTGGTGTCAAAGAAACTGCCGTCAGCTTCTTCCTATCTGAGGAGCTGCGTTTAACATATACAGTTATCTTATGTATAGTGCGTTTGAATATAACTTTAGTGACTTCATTCCCGTGGGGAACTTTTCTCATGATTCTGCATCATACAACACAACAAAGCTCCTTAGCAGAATAAGACTTTGCTACATATCCCCATTATCACAGTTGGGGAGTCAGATATTCTGGTCTAGAAGCATAGCAACATAAAAAAAAATGCTGCAAAGCTACAGATCTACAGATTTCCTCAAATCACATACTAACTGCCAGCATGATACAAAAAGATGAACTACTGCCATTAAGCAAAGCAATGAGATGATCTATTTTCACATTTTTCTTACTTTAATACAACTCTATAAGTAACTTAAAAAAAAAAAAAACAGGAAACAGGAAACAAAAAAACATTCAAAACCATCTCTCTAGACAATGCCTTTCCTATCAGGGTTTAACATTGCTCTTTCAAAAGACAGTGTTCCACTGTTTCCAGACATTAAATGGTAATACCAATTCAAACAAATAATATTTACAAGGTAACTACTTTTTTGAATATCTTTTCAAAAGTACCAAATTAGTTTGCAATGCTGAGATGATTTCTTGAATTGCACTGAAGGTGCTCTCAAACAGATGAAGAAACCTTGATAGTTCAAAGTGATTAGAGATATGCCTACCGGAAGATAACAACCATGAGATAACTACTACATCCAAGAGCAAGACATAATATAAGATCAAGCAGCAATGTATCCCCCTGGTGATAATCCATATCAAATATCCACCTAATAATATATATATAGCCAAGATAAATTTATCATAACAGAAGACAAAATCACAAAGCAAGTGGATGTTAGGCTAAAATTCAGCATAAAGAAAGCTTTGAATACCAAGTGATATTGTGCAACTGTTATATTGTAATGTATACATTTTTGATATCCCAACAAAAGTCATATCGTATATATATATACATCCAGTTCACAAAACCAAATAAATATTTCCTCTACCATGATACTGAATTACTTAGAAACCGCATCTCTAGCTACTAGAGCTGACGATTCTATTTGTTGTTTGATGTCCTCATCACTTGCATATTGGAGCTCCATAGTACCCCAAAAATTTGGGCGCCATATACCCAGGTACTATCAATATCTGATAACTGATGCACTTCCACTGAGCCATTTTTCCCCAGACTATGATTCAGTTAGCTGCAACTACATCAGAGGGGTTGAGCCGGTGTTATAACCTGTCTCCATGCTTTACCTCTCTCAGAGCCAAAAGTTTAGTAGCCACATACAAATGGAAAAAAACAGTTCAATAATTCAAGAATCTCTGAAAGTGCAAGCAGGACAGTCAAGCCTGACCATGAAACTACTTATATGTAGATGATAACCTGCTTAGTGTTGTATCTCACAAGCATGAGGCACACATAAAGCTTATGGAAGAGGATACTAATTACATCACCCCATCGTTAATGTTAGGGACACGTATCAGTGTAGCAAGACCCATTCTGCATGGTCGTTTATAACTTACATACATGTTACTCAAATTACTACACAATCTCAAATGCCAAAACAAAAGAGAAAGTGGAGACATAAGAATATGTAACCCAAAATTAAGAGCACCAAAACACCCATATTAACATACATGCAAGAAAAAAGAAGTTAATCACGAAATATAAGGACAAAAGAACTACCACGGGCAACTATTTTGATCTGGCTAAATATCAAGCACAACTAACATCATGAAGAATATAAGGAAGAGTAAATACACAAGAATAGTGAGATGCATCCAGAAACATACCAACTAACAACAGATATTGTCAGAGCACCAGGAAAGCGACAAGCTGACTGTATGAAACCTACTAAGATGCCAAATGTCCTATTTGCTTCAGATATGAGCATTGGTGGATCCAGAATGGGGTGACCGCCAGAAAGCCAGGAAATGTTGAACACCTGTCTACTTCCTGTAGTACAATAGGAAAGTTGGCACTCGGCACACCCGCAAAAAAGAAAAAATTATACATTCTGCAAAAGATTCAAACAATAGCACACAATACCTTCGCTAGAAATTTTCTCTGGATTAGATGAATCAGGAGTAAAACGCAAAATAAATGTCTCCATAAACTTTAGAGCCAGAACTTTCACCCCTACGCAACCAGGCTATCGTCAAAGAAGCAGCAGACTTAGGTTAGAAAAACCTTAAATTGACAGAAGTTAGAAATATACTCAACCAAAGACCATACCTCACGAGAGGAACAGTGTCAACAAACAGAAAAAGGACATAAATAGCCAGCATACCTCCAATGCAGTAGCAAAGACAATATCTTTGAACTTAACCATCCATGCCCACAGTTCCCCAAAGCAACGATCGACTTTACCACGATGATGAAACTGTAGAAAGTAGAAACCATCAAGAGTACTACATTAGTAAGAGTAGGAGGGACTTTCAAAGCTAAGAATGATGTCCACTGCTGTGGTGAATATCCAGGAACACCCACAAAGATCTAAATTTATTAACTAATATATAATACTAACAAATACAAGTTCATCATAATGGTAAGGGAAAGCGCTAAGAAATCCACCAAAAAATACCAATTCTGACACTGATTTCGTGTCTTCACTTATTCATTTATGCCTAAAGCCTTATGACACTAACCTTAGATTGTCAAATAAGTAGCAGAAACCAACTGAAGCATGTAGAATAGTCTCGCTAGTAATTACTGACTACAGATGTATTATTTTGCAAAGGCCTCAAGAAAGAGTTTCATATAACATATGTGTATGACAACATAACCAATTTGAGAAACAGTAAGAACCTGCATTGCCATCTCCTCCAAGATGCTGCAAAAGAAAGTTGTGCCAACAGAAATAGATTTCTTGGCAACAATTGGATCCTCGTCCCTTGATAAGACTAGTAAGACGGTTATTAGAACATAAGCATGATCAAGCATCCTCAAACCAACCTCTTCAATGATCCTGTCACCAAGAAGAATGGATCAACCAGTCTGTTACATTATCAGCCATATTAATCACCCTAAATAGCTTACAAAAGTTAGCTGATGCTCCCCTAAATAACATAGACTAGTTTCCTAATTAATTTCATAGAAAATTTCAAAGCTAAACAAGGGGAGTTAAAAAGTACGTCATAGAGATAGAACAGGAATGGACGACTAATATCCACCATATTGCTGTGAAAGATTCAAACTTTATCACCACCAACAATAAAAATCACGCGGAATAGAGGCGCAAATATGTTTCTATAATAGCAGTTGAAGTTGGAAAGATCAAAGTTCTGTTTCCATATTGGAAAAGAAAAGCTATCCCTAAAATACCGAAGAACACTAAACACGCCACAACACAACACAAAAACCTTGTAAGAATTCGTGAAGCAAGTGCTAAAGAACAAAGCAAAACCAGGAACGAAGCGTAGAATTCCGAAGAACTCACTCGATAAGAGATTTGCGAACTAGAGTTACACGCGACAAGTGGAGTTCTGCGAGATAGGGGAAAATCTCAGCAGAAAGAGACGGCTCTAATGACAGCAATATCTCCTTTAACTGTCTGAGAGACGAAAGCTTCACCGCCAAATCGCCGTGGTTGTTAGCAGCCGCAAGGAGAGAGAGGGCCTGCGCCCTAACAGTCGCCGCCATTACAGAATTCGAGATTCGGCAGGCGGAATTGTCACGGTGGCTTAGCAGTGGCACTTGCCTTTAGGGTTTTTCCCTCGGCGAGATCACAAAGAAGCTGAACGGATCAAATTAGGCATAGACCAAAAGAAATTTGCTGCAATACAGAATAACCGGATGGGTTCATTCGATTTAAATTCCTAAAATTTCTATAAATAAACACCCTGTCGTTCATCTGTCAGGAACTACAAAGAGCGCCGTTTGCGTTAAATACGACTTTCCTAAGCATTGGTTATCTAGAAGCTTTAAAAGTGTTAACCAAATAAAATTTAGTTTAAACCAGCACTAAACCAAACCAAATCGCCTGATTTAATACGGTTTGAAATTTTCGGTTTTGGTCCCATGGTGCCAATAGGTTAAAGAGGAATCAGAATCAAGTATCCGATTCCGATCAACGAGAAGGAAATTGAATTCACGCCCAGATCGACGAGAAGGAAAGGGGAGAAGAGAATGGAAGGATGGGATCCGAATACGAAGTCGACGCTAACGCGAATTCCGCTTTTGACGACAAAGGCGGGGCCAAGAGACGGTGATGCATGGACGCAGAGGCTGAAAGAAGAGTATAAGTCTCTGATTGCGTATACTCAGATGAACAAGTCCAACGACAATGACTGGTTCCGTATCTCCGCCGCCAATCCTGAAGGAACTCGTTGGACTGGCAAATGTTGGTATGTTCATAACCTCCTCAAATACGAATTCGATCTCCAATTCGATATCCCTGTTACCTACCCAGCCACTGCTCCTGAGCTTGAGCTTCCTCAGATTGACGGCAAGACCCAGAAGGTAATGCCTTTCTATTCCTCTATGCAAGCTGGTTTCTGATCAATCC